>JAOUZG010041177.1:0-54595 GCA_026289955.1 Argiope argentata | reverse complement strand
ATATATATATATATATATATATATATATCAATTGGATTTTTTTTAGTTAAAACATGCATAAAAGCTAAAACGTTTTGATCATGAATTATCGTATATGGTTTCATCAATAAGATAAATGTCAATCTGTCTGTAAAGGGGTTGAATTAAATACTAACATTGATTAGGAATCTGTCTCTATTTTCGACAGCAGGTGATGGTTATTTTCTAAAATCTGTAAAATGAATGTTTAGAAATAGGTTCATTCAATATGTCGTCACAAGCGGTTTCTGTACTGTCGGGCACATTAATGGTTTCAATAACTTAAGATTATTCTGTTAAATTCCATTTTTCAAAAAGAGTGAAAACACTGCAAAATGAAAATCAAACTGGGTGAATTAGTCTCATTTAACTAACAATTTTTTTTTTAATTTTAAGCTGTTTTAAAGGGATCGAAGTTTCTTATTTTTTAAAGAAAAAAAATAGTACAATATATTTTTTAAAAAATGTAGATAATCTTGATTTGGGGCGTTAATTTCTTCGCAACATTCTTTTACCCAAATCTAAATTTTCCTAAACTTTTTTCAGGATTTTTGATATCTGTAAATAATTATTTTTTAATGCAAATAAAAGAACGCTGCAGATTCACTCTACAAATTTATTTAGAGATATTATTCTTTGTAATTCGTAGTGCTCAGAAGTATAGACGTATTAAAAGGTTTTTACATCCCCCTTTCTTGACGGGTGTGCCATATATGTGTGATCTACGAACGTATCTCACTGTCGAACTAGTGTCTTTCTGGAAACCGAGCTCTTGGCAGGGTGACATATAAGAGAATTCCAACGGGAACATTTTTTTGTAACGCTACTAGATGGTGAAATTATTTTCATTGCCACAAAGGAATTTTTTTTTATCTTTTAAATACTTTTTCTTTTTTCAGTATTCGTATTTTTTAAAAAGAGAATCTTTATAATTTGTCTCTCAATAAGTACTTTCCATTTGATCGGTCATCTTACTTTAACCTATCTCAGAATGAATTGGAATTCAACAAAGTTTAAGATAAGTTGAACTTATCTTTTTACGTAATTATTATCACTAAAGATCCTCATAAATACATTTTATTAATGATCTGATGCTGTGATTAAGTCTACTAAGAAATAAAAAAACATCTGGATATTTTTGTATTACATTATGTACCACTAAAATTTAATTAAAAATCCATTTATATACATTTTAAAATAAATTCTTGGTATAATTATTTAACTTTCGCTTATTTATAAGTAAAATGCCGCTCAGCAAAACATGAGTGGCGTGTGTTCACAAATTACCGTATTGCGCTAGGTTTCTGCTTAAAATTTACTTTATGGTAACTGACTTTTAATCGTCTTCAAAAAGTGTTGCTACTCTTAACACGATAAATGGTGCCGATTTTGGAGCAAAGACGGAAAAATTAATTTTGCAAATGACTTCTTTACTTTCTTTGAAATGGTTTCCTTGACTCTGGATTAAGTATCAATACATTGAGACAAATTAATTCTATAAATAATCGTATTAGATAATTATTCATTTGCAATATTATGTTACAGCGATACACTTAACATTTCAGAAAATAATTGCGTTTGTATTAGGGACTTTTGACTGAAATTTTTATCATGCGAGAACATAATGTTTTATTGTCTCCGAAATTTACGGGCAAAAACCCTTTTTACCTTATTGTTATGCATACTTCTTTGAACGCAAATGCGTATGTACACGGGCATCATTAAACTTGATAATGACAGTTCTGGTAGCAGTATTTACAATCGATTTCAGGATCTAGAAAGTGGAATCCAGACTTCTGCTCGGTATTTCGAAGCTAATTTATAGCAAATCTAGAACTTCTGAACTCCATTATGTTATCTCCGCAGTTAAAGTTTATCAGGACCTTTACGGACAGCAGAATGACTGCCCAGCACTTGGCTGACTGGTACTATTACTATGAATTTTTTTGAAAGCAGATACGTTTTTAAAAGGTTGACGAATAACTATGGCAACGTAGATGTTATTTCATCTCAAAATTGGTGAAACTCAGAAATTTTGTTTGCCAGTAAGAAAAATTGAAAATGAAAGTTTAAAAAAAATTGAAAGTTGAAAAATTATACATAGAGAGAGATATAGTGACCGATAGAGTCTCATGATTGTTTCAAATCGGTTTAAAATAATTAAAGACAAACTTATTAAAAATAATAATGTTCTTATATGGTAAATTGGAATTGAAGAAAGCTGATTTCAATTTTTTTAATATTAAGCTGAGCAATTTTTTATTTTTTATTTAGTACTTATGCCTATACAAATATATTAACCAGAGCTCATGAACTGATTTTTAAACATATCTGATAAACTTTCAAATTTCCAAGCAAATTAATTGTTAGCACCATCTATTAAGATTTCGCGAAATCAGTTTTATATTCCGGATATTATTATCATGTGTGTGATTCAGATTCTTTTAAAGTTTGAACTTTTTTTCTGTAATTGTGTTTTTAAAAACGAGTTTTAAAAATTCTCTTTCAGTAATTATATTCTATGTTTTCCAATAACTTGCTACAGATTATCTAAAAATAAAGTTTTAATTCTGCAGAACGCTAGGCAATTTACTTTAATTACACTATATATATTCTCACATTTTACATTTAAATCTTTTGACTATTTTCATGTTTTGATCAAGATCTTACCACTGTGACTAAATAAAAAAATTATTTTCACATATGGTAAGATATTAAAAATTACTGTAGATTATTTTGAACAAATTTTCGCTTTTCATTCGCTGCTTTAAAATAATTAGAGCGAGTTTGTAGAATAATGCAATACACTATTTATAGTTTTTCTATTCCAATTTTGAAAGTATAGTGGTTTAAAATAGCGCGATAATCACTTTGTGTTATAAAAACAGTGCTTTCACTGTTCAAAAAACAAAACCCTTTAAACAAGTTCAATGTCCGATAAAATCCTTCTGCAAAGTTTATAACGGGTAGACATTTTAAATGCAGAGAGGCTTGCAAGGAATGAAAACATTTTGATTCAGGAGAAAAAAAATGTGAATGAAAGTATCTTTAAAACTTCTTATTCTATGCAAACATCTTACGACTAGTTTAAGGAAATTTCCAGTTTTTAGAAAGAAAATTGGATATAAAAGAATTTTTAACTTTTTTTGTAACCTATTTTTAAGATTATCACTGTTTCCAGCATCGAAGAAAAAAATTATAAGATACCTTTTACATATAATTTCATTCCTTATTAAGAAACTGTTTCATGCTCTGCCACTAAATCTTTAAAACGCAATTCAAAATTAATAAGAAAAAAGTATTTATAATTATTATTCATTGTTAATATTAAAAGTATTGTTGTTCATATTTTATATTGAATGTACATTTGTATTGAATGTATCTCTTTATTTTTATTCTTATTTTATTTCTTATTCTTCATCTTGTAGGTAGAATTTGAACAAGTTTGAATTTACTTAAGCCTTAGGAATAAACCAAAATATTTTCTGCAGGATTTTGTTTTCTCGTGCAAACATGTATAAAAGCAAAAATCATTTAGATCATGAGTCATCGTATATTATTGCATCAATAAGATAAATGTCAGTTTGTTTGTAGGTAGAATGAATTCTATAATTCCACACTATTGATTAGGAATCTACCTTTATCCTCTACACAGAATGTGATGTTATTTTTTAAAAAAATCTATGAAGAGATTATTTAAAGATAGGAACTTGAAATATGACACAAGCAATTTTGGTACATTTAGGGGCACTTTTGGTTTTTAATTACTTAAGTTTATTCTATAGATTCCATTTTCCGTAAAGTGTGAAAACAATCTACAAAAATAAATATAAAATTTATTGTTTTCGAAGAGATTTTTCGAGTGGCATTTCTAATATCAGTTTTGTTTTAAAATTAAAGTATATCAAAATTTCCGGATGTCTTAATAATACTCATTGTTTGTAGACATTCCAAAATGCATATTTGTGTAACGTTCACAACGGCACTCATTTTCGATTCTGTTTTCGATTCTGTTTCCCAAACGCGCGAAATTCAAAATCTGCATTTTTTTAGGTTTACAATGTTCTTATTGAAGTATTGCGAAACCTTAATTTATAACTCTTTGAAACCACATTTGGAAACTCATTCGATGGATATTTTCACCATGTGTTTCTAACTACCATTTTTTTTAAAATTTTGTAGAGAAATAATGTATTATTAAACATAACATCTCTGCTATGCTCATAAAAATTGACATGTTTTCAAGAATATATCTGTAAATATTTATTTAAAATATTAATCACTGCTCACACGACAATTTTTACAAGTCAATGTCAATCTTTTATACACAGCTTTCGTTAATTTATTTGGTCTTAAACAGAGTTACTACAGTCATATTTTAAAATTCGGTGAAAAATGAATTTGAAATTTCGGATATTAAGATTTGTTTTGCGATTCCGATAGTTTTAAAGACTGGCTCTTTTGTTGTCTTTATGTTGCGATGCAACGAGTAGCAAAAACATTTTATTATTGAACTTGGAAGTTGTGTAACAACTCAACTCTACCTTGTGTATTGACTGGTGCTCGAAAGACTGAATGTATCTTTAAGCGTTACTTCCATTTTCTCCGACAGTTTTATTTCAATGTATTAAATGTAACTATTAAATTTTTAATTATTAAATTTTTATATCTCTTTAAACACTACGTAATGTATTTAAAATAGGGTTTTTATCAGAAATTACCTTTTAATGATTATTTTCTATTTTTTTTTATTGTCTGAGACCGGATCAAGGCAGAGAATAGTTTTAACTGCACAAAATATGATATTATTAAATCTTATTTTAGTACTCTAATGAACAGATCTCTCAACAAAATTTCATTCCTGTTTTGATGTTACGTACCACTATTATTTTTGAGAAGAATATTACATATATATGAATTTATATTTATTATTTTGAAAAAATAATCGTAATAAAATAGTCGTAGTACCAATTCTAAAACCTTGCAAAGATTCCACCGTCCCAAGTTGCTACAGACCCATCTCCTTACTTCCATCTATAAGCAAAATCGCAGAACAAGTTATATTAGACAGGCTAAATCCCCACCTTGAAAATAATGATATTCTAATAGACGAACAATTTGGATTCAGGAGAAATCTCTCAACCTCTCACCAATTGTTAAGAGCGGTGGAATACATCAGCGACGGTTTTGAAAATAATCAAAAAACGGCTGCAGTTTTCTTAGACATCCAAAAGGCCTTTGATAGAGTTTGGCTGAAAGGCCTTATTTACAAACTAATCCACTACAATACCCCCCACACCTAGTCAAAATTATTACATCATATCTCAGCAACAGATCCTTCAAACTCAGAATTAACCAAGTACTCTCCGATACTAAACTCATTAGCGCAGGAGTTCCACAAGGATCCAAGCTGGGACCGGTCTTATTTTCTATTTTTATTAATGACATCCCCAAACAATTTAACACAATGATGTGTCTTTATGCTGATGATACAGCGATACTAGCAAGAAATAAAAATACTAACTATATTACAATAGCTCTAAATCGCCACATTAAAGCTCTTGAGGACTGGTTCGTTAAATGGAAAATCGAAATCAACGCGTCCAAAACAGAAGCAATGTATTTTACTAAAGCTAACTGCCATCCTAACTTTGCCCCCCTTAAGATTAAAAATCAGGAAATTCCGTGGTCTAAGGAATGCAAATATTTAGGTGTCATATTAGACAGGAAATTAACTTGGAAACCCCACTTTATTTATACGGCTACTAAGTTTCGAGACCTAATACGTAAGTTCTTTCCCTTAATCTCTCGAGACTCGAAATTGACCAGGCAAAACAAAATACTTATTTACACCGCCTATTTGCGTCCAGTACTTACATATGCCTGTCCTGTGTGGGGATATGCTGCCAAATGTAATCTTAAACTTTTAGAAGTAGAACAAAATAAATTTTTTCGCAGAATTTGCCATTTGAAATGGTACATGAGAAATACCAAAATGTACCAGGCACTTGACTACCTCCCACTCAAAAAATTCATTCAAAAATTAGCCACCAAATTCTATGACAAACTTGATAAAAATGATTATAAACCACTCAAAAATATCCCAATCTACACCCCTAACTTTAAAAATAAAAGACCGCGTAATATCCTCATAAATTAAAATTTTTCTCTGTCAGACCTTAAAACTAAGCATTTCAGATTACCTACTTAATTACCCAACATTAATTTTTTGCAAAAAATGAAATAGTTTCTCTTATTTTCATCTTTTAAAAAACTTTAACTCTTAAAAGCACTCAATCTGCAAAAGCAGCATACCCCCGCACCCTCACCCTTCTCTCAACCAATCAGAATGAGTCCTCACACTCGCCACCTCTCTCACCCACCCAGGCTGTCTCTCATCTCAAGATGCAAGCGCAGAGGACCACGCAGTATACAGAGAGCCATGTCCGTGCAACCTGCCATTATTGGGGTTAAGCTCCTGCCGGAGCTAGGTACCCCGTCAACCCTACCATCTACATATTATTTTGAAAAAGTAGTAACTCGATATATCGCTGTATAATTGAAACGTTGCTTTACATAAAAGCGTCTTTAGGTATTTAAGATCAAAAATTCGTTTATCGTATACAGTATCAGGAATAAGATAAATTTAAATTTGTTTCTCTGAGTATTAAATTGAGTTTTGAAATAATTTCCTATTGATGAAGAATCTGCTTTTATCTTCTAGACAGCATGTCGTGGTCCTTTTTTATATCTGTTTAACGAATTTTCAAAGATAGGAACATTAAGTTAACCAAAAGAGGTTTCATTTCATCCGGAACTCCTAATAGTTTCCATTACTTAAGTTTATTCTATTCGTTCCATCTTTCATAAAGTGTGCTAACACTATACAAAAATGGAAATCTTCGAAGGAATTTTTCTTGCGACATTTCGACTATTATTAGGCTTTTCTTTAATCAATGAGGGTTTAAATTTCCAGTCCTCTAATTAATATCCAATTTTTGTACACAATTCATTAAGTTGATGTGTAACGTTCACAATCACCCTCCATTTCGGTTATGTTTTGAAATATCTTCAACACACAAAATCTCAATATCTGCATCTTGGCTTTTCTTTAGGTTTACTGTGTTCTTATTCAAGTATTGTGAAACCTTGATCTTTAATTCGATGAAACCACATCTGTAAACTTGTTCGAAGGATATGTTAAAATATTTTTAACAGAAACTGCTATGTTTCGGTCTTAGTTTTTTTGTTTTGTTTTTTTTGCAAAAAAAATTAATTAAATATAATATTCCTCCTATGTCATTTGCTTTGCATAAAACTCAGCGTATTTTATGCAAAAAATTACCTACAACTTACACAGTAATTTTTAAAAGTTATTGTCCATTTTTCAGGTACAGATCTCCTAATTTATTTACTGTCACAGAGAACTACTACCATCATAAAGAATGGACGAAAAAGGGAATTTCATATTTCGGGTATTAAGATAAATTTTACGATTCCAATACTTTTTGAAAACTGTTTCTTTTATTGTATCCGTGTATTTGAAATATGTTTTTATTTAAAAAATTCTTATAATTTTTTTTAATAAAATTTTAACTGTCTAAGACTAGATCAACTCAGAGGATAGTTTTAACTGAACCAAATAAGACATTATTAACTTTTGTTATAGTAATCTATATAACAGATGTCGCAATTAAATTTTATTCCTGTTTTAATAATAAATACCTCTATTATTTTAAAAATATTATATATATGTATATATTTTCATTCTGTCAGGCGTCGAAAGGTTACGTCGTCTTCCATTGAAACGGTGTTTGACGATGTGAGAGCACCGTTAGTTGTTAAAGATATTAAAAACGCTGCAGTTGGTGGTTGCGTATGGTTATGAGTCGAATATATGCGTTCGAGGGTTTCTGTCTTAGAAAAGCAAGTGTGAGTTTGTCTCCCGTCGCTACACATCAAGCGGGAATGTGGTCACTTTGAAAGAAACGTTTAATGTAAGTTGAAATAAACAAGTATTAAAAGAATGGATTGGATTACTTGTAAGATGACTAAATACTGCAATTTTTCTGATGGCCCGACTTTGAAAACGCACGTATATTTTTATAGAATAAACTAAATTCGATTGAATAAAAAAATCAAACTTGGTTAATTAGAATCTCTTTTAACTAACAACTTCAGTATTATAAGTTTTTGAAAGGTCGCAATGTTTCCAGTTTGGAAAGAAACATTGTATATTAATTTTTTTTAAAAAAAGTGCAAATGCATGACTTCTTAAGTTGATTAGAAACTGGGTTAGTGTGTTTGAAATAAAGTTAAATAGCTGAATTAATGATAATTAAGTAAATAAAATACAAATTAAGATAAATCCTTATTTACAATCTTATAAACATAAATATGATGTATAAAAAATACAGAAAAAAATTTAATCTCGTATTAATTACTATAGCAAATGTTTTATTTTAAAATTTATTTTTGTGGTAAGGATGTGAGCTTGTTAGTTTTTAATTCATTTCAATTTTAATACGAAGCCAAATTATTCTTTGTTTTGTTTTCATGAAAATACCCATAAATACCGAAATCCTTTTGAATTAGCAATCATCATTTATGGTTCCGTGACTACTCAGAATTTCCGTAAGGCCGTCTGTGGATTGAATTTAATTCCAAAATATTAGCATATTTATAAGAAGTTGATCATTGCAATATGACTAAAAGAGAAAATTCATTGTATTCGCTCTCTAAAACACTGAAAGTACTGCAGTCCCAGCAGACGATAGCGGCATAGTAAAGCAAATATTTTCTGCCTTTGAATGAATGCAAGGTGCCATTTTTACTCTTGATAATTCGGGGAATCGAATATACAGAATATTTAGAGTGTTATAAGAAAAAAAAATGCTTCTTTAACTGTTTTTCCCAATGGAGATCAAATTTTAGAAATTGCTATGTATCCAGCTATAGTGAAGACAGAAAATAGTTTTCATTAAGCAAATCATGCACTTCATAAGTCTTATTATAATATTCAAATTAGCAGATCTCTCAATTAAATTTTATTATTATGCTGTTGTTGAATGCCACTATAATTTTTAAAAATAAATATATAAATTATTCTCTTTGCTGAATTTTGCTTGTATTTGCTGATTGCATATGTTGAAGTATATAGAAAAATGACGCTTATTGAATTAAGAACGTCATCTCTTTTATAGAAATATTGCTGTTATTGTGGTAAAATGTTCTCTAGTTTTAAGGTTTCTGCGCTGTAATCCTTGGCGTGAGTTTGTTTATCGTTATTGGATACTAGCAGTGACGTAGGTACCCCAACCCTTTGCAATTGTTCTCAAGACTAGACTTGCAAAATGCAGGCCTATTTTTATAGAATGAACAAGTCTTTATTTAAAGACAAGAGAAAAATCAAACTGGGCGTCTTAAAATCTTATTTAGAAACAAATATTGTATATAAAGTTCTGGAAAGATTTTGATGTTTCTAGTTTTGAAAAAAAAAAAATTACACAATAAATTTTAAAAAAAGTGCAAACGTATGTTTTGTTGCTTTGATTCAAAACTGGTAAACTGTGTTTGAAATAAAATTTAATGGAATGATGAAAATTAATTACATAAATTATAACTGAAGAGAAATGTTTATTTGCAAACGTTTGGAATTGAAAATGAAGTATAAAATATTACAGAAAATTTTAATTGAGATGAACTCAAATTGGTATCGCTCGTCTAAAAAAACGGCCCACTGGTGGGAAAGTATATGGTGAATGCTATATAAGCCAGATAACATCTCCCGAGCTGAAGTGCACTTTTTGCTCGATCGGTATGTTACTCGGCTCCTAGCCATAAGATTGGGAGTTCGGGCCTAGCGCTATCCACTAATCAAAGACAGGTTCTTTTTAAAGAAATAATATCATCCCTTTCCTATGTCTTTTGTTTTGTATGAAAATCGACATTTTTCCCAGAGTATTTACTATATTTATTTTAGAAAAACCGTAAAGAAGAGCTCAGACGCTAATTTATAAAAGTTAATACCAATCTTTCAGATACAACTTTCTTAATTTATAACCGCCAAACAGAACTGCTACAATCACCTTTAAAAATTTGGCGAAAAAAATGAATTTAATATTTCAGATATTAAGTTATTTTTTTTCCATTTGCATACTTTTAAGGATTGTTTCATTTTTTTTTCTATTTGTAGGTTTAAAATCGATTTTTTTTTTTAAAGTTTCTTACAATGGGTTTTTTTTCTCGACTGACTGAGATATGATCAAATCAGAGAATGGTTTAAATTGAACAGAGCGTAAAATTATAACACTTATCTAAGAATTCTAATTAGCATAACTCTGAATTAAATTACATTAATTATTTTTTAAACGTACCACAATAATTTTAAAAATAAATAAATTTATTTAATTTTTATTTAATGTATATTTATATTGATGCAGGATATAAATAAAATGATGCTTTTTGAATTGAAAGCGTCGTTGTGTCATTAAGACAGTAACACTGCAGTTGTCGTTCGTTACGCATCCCCAATTTGGGATGCTCGTGTGCTGGAACACCTCTAGCAATTTTGTTTATCATTGTTCTGCACAAAGCTGAGATGTCATTTTGAGGGAAATGTTTACTTTTGTTAATAGAAGTAAACAAATAATAATAGTTGGATTATTTGTAAGGTTGCTATATATTGTAATTGTTCTGATATCACGACTTGCAAAATGCCTGTATGTTTATATGGAATAAACAATCAAACGCGGCGAATTAGAATATCATTTTATTAACTACTTTTTATCATAAATTTTTGAAGAAAAAATTTCCATTTTTGAAGAAAAAAATTGTAGAACAACTTTAAAAAAAATCTAGGCCAATGCCTGTTTTGTGATGTTGAAAAGAAACTATTTAAGTTTGTTTGAAATGAAGTTTAATAGCTGGATGAAAATTAATTATATAAATTATAATAGATGAGAAGGGTTTATTTGCAACCGTGTGGAAATAAAAATGAAATATCAAAAATTCTATATAAAAAGTTTGATCTTGTATTAATTGTTTCGGCAGGTATTATCATGTCAGAACATAATGTAGTTTTGTTCTGGCGTGATCAAAAATCCTTAGCAGCAAAATAAAAGTTTTATTATCCTGACGAGCATCTCAAAAAATCAGGTTTTAATAACGAGTTGGTATTGCATCTTCAAAATCTCTAAATAAAAAAAATAAGTTAATGACTAAAAAAACTAAAACCTAGAAAAAAATCATTATGAGCACGTGATTACATGAAATGAAAGAAATAGAAATTGTGATATTTTTTTAAACAATCAATGCGAGGCAAAGTTTTTTTTCGATCGTTAGCAATACTAAAGTGACTCATTCAATGAAGCAATTAAAATGAATAAAAATATAATTTAACTTGTACAAACACGTGGTGCTTGGCCGTTCAAGAAATGATTTGCTGACTTGATACATCGGAATATGTACGCATAGCAGATTGCATTTTAATCTTTTCATGTCAGAACATGAGTTGTTTTTAGGATGAGATTTTATTTTAAATTTTATTTTGGAAGCAAGAAGTGATCTTTTAGTTTTGAATATTTTTCAATTTTAATAGAAACCTGGCATTTTCTCCAATTTTTTATCTCATAAAATATACGTAACTTACAAAATCCTTTTGATTAACATTCACTGTTTATAGTCTCATGACAGTATGAATGTATCAAACAGGAATTTCATTCCTGTATGAATGTACTTTAAATTTTCTTAAAAAAAATTATATATCTTATAAATGTTAAGCAGTCAACCTGCAGAATTATAATTTTTTCATGCTGGTCTACAATGGAAATTACATTTTTCCACCGAATTTGGGCAGAATTGTTACGGGCTATGTTCGACCCTGAAATTATCTATTAATTTTTTTTTCAAGTCGCGCTTATTACAACATTTCGTATCCTCCTGAAAAAAATACTTTGGGTTTAAATAATTTTTTTTTCCGAATGATGAATTAAAAGCTATCCAAGTTTCCAAGTATATAAACCTGTAATGTTATAAAATGGATCACGGTGGCCTGGTTGGTAGAGCTTTGGACTCGTAATCCTTAGATTAAGAGTTCAAAATTTGCCGGCCAAAACATTCCCCGAGAGTATGGCGACTGGCGCTCGTTAAATCTGTTCGATATCGCAAAGTCCTCCCTGTTGATAGTAATACCACTGTGGGTACTAGACCAGAGGTGATCGTTCTCTATTCCGGATCTAAATTACGATCTGAGAGGCATGAATGAAGTCCTCCCCCTAAAAAGGGTTGTGGCTTGTGTGTAGCTAAGTCGTACACTTGGCCCTAGATGACGCAACTTGTAAGACAAAGAGACGCATATCTTAGGCTTAAAAAATCTGCTGATGTATCACCGGGGCTTGCTCATTGCAAGTGCCATAAGTAACAAAAACAACTTTTTACCTTTTATATGGATACTGAATAAGAGTGTGATTAGATATAATAATCTTCCATAACAATGTAGAATATTTAATTTCATACAATCTCACTTTTCAAATTAATTATAGGAATATATTCGAACGTTGATTAGAGTTATCTCACGGTTTACCAATGCAGCTTTGAATAATTTATAGAAGGTAGAGCGATAATCAGTCACTGAAAATAAATAAATTGTTTAAATGCTATTTTTACCTAAAGGTAAAGTTACGAATTGATTAATACGGTGTGGTTATAATTAAAGTGCACGTTTTTGAAGGTCTGTAAAAGAAAAACTACTTGGAATAACGAAGAAATTTGGTATATGTTATATCATATGGGGAAGTAAATTGCACAAATAAAAAATATTTTGTTAGTTTTTTTACAATAGATGGCGCTGTAAATTGTTAAAACGCTGTTTTTTCTCTATTCTATGCCACTTTACTTTGAAAATCGTTATATAAAATGCCATGTACGTTTACACTATAACCAGGACTTTTCCAATGGTAGGACGTGCTCTCTTTTATAGGTATGTTATTACACATAAAATAGCAATTATAGTTCTTTGAAAGAATATCGCGGTCTTATGGCTGTTAGAAAAACATCGATGTATATTAATGGCATTAAAAATGATTAATAATTTTAAAGTTGCAAGAGAACTTGAAATAGTACTTTGAACTAGAAGAACATTTGTGAATCAGGAATTCGGAGAAGATATTAGGGAAGAAATTGATTTAGAGTTATTGGATCGGCGATCTGTAATCGCTAGAATTGTAGAAAGGACTCTATCAAAACCTTGTGCAACATTTCAACACACTTTTTCCTTTTTTAAAGAATCCTTGAGGTTTTAGGCTGTGAGGATTATTAAAGATCGAGTCTGCAAAGACAAATCATTACTCTGTTATTTGCTTTAAAGAGCAGCTTTACTAAACATGTCCTAGAAATTCAGCAAGAAATAATATATGTTACTGTGAATCACGTTGTTTTGTGTCTACAGCATTTGAATCTGTTATAGAAGGACCCCGTATTGAACATATATTGTAATAAATTACGCATTTAATATTTGAACAAGCGAAAAAATTGTTATAATCTGAATGTACGAAATATCGTCATTGAAAAGCGCCACCTATGAAGAAAAGTTTAACTAATTTATTTTATTATGTAATTCATTTTATCAAGTTGTATATATAAATCGTACCAATTTTTTTTCAAAACACTACCAAGTAGTTTTTCTTTTACAGTCATTCAAATATTCTTACTTTAGTTATAGCCAGCCTGTACATTTTTATAATTGTAGCATCGAATCACTGTCAGTAAACTACATTCATCAATCAAAGGTCATTAAAGATTTTATGAGGTTTAGATCGCTTAATGGTGAAACTATATAAGCCAGATAACATCCGAGGACTCACGTGCACTTTTGACACTACAGATTTGTTACTCGGCAACCAGCCATAAGATTAGAAGTTCAACCTAGAGCTCTTTGCTACCGGCGCAGAGGTGACCTTAAACCAGCAACAATCGTATTTAGTAGATTACAGCTGTCGTGGCGCCCTCTATTGGCAACAAAAAGAACCACGAGGGGCATAAAATACAACAGCTAATATCACCAGCAAACCTCAAAACATCCGATCGAAATTAAAGGCTTTCCACATTTACATCGTTCCTATAACCACCGACTCAGTAGTGGACAAGTATGTTGTGAACGCTATATAATCCAGATAACATACCGCGGGCTCAAGTGGACTTTTGGCTTAACGGATATGTTACTCGGCTACCAACCATAAGATTGGCAGTTCAGGTCTAGCGCAATACGCAACATGCCGCATGCTTAAATGTCAGTCAGCTAAACTGAAGATTTTTCATTTTGCGAATATACGATCTAATGGTTAATATCCGAGCCTTAGAATAGCTTAAAACGAAGGAAACGTTAAGAAATATGATAAGAACGCAGTATTTAAAAAGAGATTATTAAATATTTATTTCAAGCAATAAATGTTTCAAAATAGTTATCTGTCTTTAACCAAGATCATCAGATATACATTTTCCAATAATCTCAGTAAAATTTATTATTAACAATATCTGTTGAACGAATCTGTCGTGAACCGAAAAGAAAACGAAAAAGAAGCTATAACTCTCTCTTATAATTTGAATGCGTTAATCTCCCCTGAAGTGTAACAGTATCTAATATTCATACATAATTTAATAAACCATACTTACTTTATTCATCACCAATTAGTTGACTTTTTAAAAGAACTATTCAATACTAACCAAGTTCTGATATATTAACAAGTAATTCCGTCTTTTATGACACCACTATTTTTAATTTTTGATGTTTTAATTAAAAATATTTTGATTTATATTCTAGAATGGTGAAATTATTCCCTCTTGGATGTGTGTTTGGCAATTTCTTTTGAAGTTGCCGAAATATTCTATTGAGATCTGTTTAAGGGGAGCTTAAATCAGTCCAAGATTGAGTATTCGCATATTTAAATTAGAATATTCATCTTTAAAAGTCTTATTTTCCCTTTTTTCAATACTCTTGAAAACAGTTAAGTTTGAATCATGTTTTAACAAGTTTTCATTGTTTATTTGGTCAAGCTTGCACCGCTAAATTGAAATATTAATTATTTACATGCGAAGCACATTTAAATTGTTAGTACCGAAAGTTTCTATCGATGTCATTTAATAAATTTAATGTCATTAAGAGATCAGAGACAAAATTTCTCGAGGAAATCAGTGAAAGGTTAAGGAGGTTTATCCCTTCGAAGCTCATAGACTTCACCGCTTAAATGCTAAAAATCAATGTTGTGGCCATTTTGTGAAAACCGCTTATGATGTTTAAAAATCCAAAACACTTATGTGGAATTCTTTTAGATTACATATTGCAATGATACCCTTGGAAAACGTTTTTGAATGCAAATGTTATCACTGATGGACGCCAATATACAAAAAGAATGATACAAATGAGACTGTCATTCGTTTAAGAAATATCACTTGGTGAAGGATTCATGCCTTTAATATCTTGTGTCCCTCTTTTTACGAATCACTTGTCGTAAGAAGTAAATATTTATAGCTTGCGTTGGGGCAGTGCATCTTCCCCCTGATCTGGGCATCCCGGTTCGGGCAGGGTTTTTCTTCTGTGTTTATCTCTTAGGTGTTTGAATGAGCCCCCTATAAAAAGGGGTTGTGCAAGTGACTGTGATGAGTGAGTAGCTAAGTCGTATTCTTGGCTCTCTTTGGCGCTACTTCGAATCAAGAGACGCTCCTTTCGGTTTAAAACTCACTGATGCCTCCTCGGTCCTTGTTATTATTGGGACACCAATAATAAATACAATAAATTTATTGAGTTTAATTGTACTCTAATTAACATTAATAGGAAAAATGTATTGGCAACATAATTATATGGATTTAACATAAATGATTTGAGTTGTATAGATATAATATTTGATTATCTAAACAGAGTTAAGAAAATTTTGTTAAAAAAAAATTACTACTTTTTCCAATAGTTTAGTAACGATTATTTTAGAATAAAGTTCTCTTTAAACCAAACATTAGGCAGTTTACTCCTAATACAATATATTATTCCCACATTTTATATTCAAATTTTGTTTCAGATTTACTGTTTTAATCTAGTTTATTGAAAATTAAGTAAAATGCATACATTGCTATTACATAAAACACCACTTTAAATAATTTTATTTTATTTATATAAAGCTATAAATTTTCGTAATTTTGTGTTGCGTGAGGGTAAACGCAAAACACTACCAGGGCAATCATGCTGCTAGATTCTTCATCTGCCAGGACCATGGGGATATCCCTGCTGCGCAGGGCGGGTGCCCCGTCAAAATTCCATCTACCATAATAGTGTTTTGCAATGTTTTCGTCATTTAAATGCTGCTCAAAGCCTTTTTTTAAGTGGATTTGAAGCAGCTAATGTTTCGAGAAATTATGGTGCATTTTTTTGGTGGTTTTATTGTAAAAATTTCAAGTGAATTTATGTAAAACGTTATGTGAAGTAATTGTGTGGAGTTTCTTAAGGAATTCCAGTAATAGTAAATTTTAGGTAAAAATTTGTTGGAACATGTCATATTCTGTGGTTATCATGACACTAATTTTTAGATGTAGATAACTTAAAACATAATAAGAAACCAAGAATGAACATATTTTAGAAGCAGGCAAGAAATCAAATTGAGAGAATCAGACTTTCATTAAAACTATTGAAAGGTTTTGTGTAGAATCTATTATTAAGAATATAAATGTATATAAGTGATTTTTTTAACAGCCGACTTCGAATATGTTTAAGATAATCTATGTTACCAGTTCTAAAAAAGTATTGCATTTTATTACGCGTGGTTACTCTTACTAGAAATTGTTTTCATGCACTTGGAATAAGTTTAATAACTTGAAAAAATTTCACTGAGAATTTAAAAATTGTTTAGACTAATGGATGGCAATGTACAGGAAAAATAATGCAGTTGAGGCCGAACGATAATTTTAGAATAAAATTTCAACGAAAAACATTAGGCAGTTTACTCTTATTACAGTATACTAATTCCCATAGCTTATATTCAAATTTTATTTTTGTTTTGCTGTTTTAATTTAGTTTATTGAAAATTTAAAAAAATGCGTACAATGCTATGACAAAAAAGACGACTTTAATTAAATATAATTTTTATTTATTTAGCTAATATGGTACTGTTATTAATTCCTCTTCACTTTCTTCATCATTTAAAACTAGTTCTCTTTTTTCTTCTATATCTTAATAACGATAATTTTAGAATAAACTTTCAATCAAACAAAACAGAATGGAGTTTACTCTTATTACTAATTCCAACAGGTTACATTTAAATGAATTTTCTTTTAATGTATTGGAGCTTAAATATACTAAAATAAAACTTAACCACTTAAAGAAAATACCACTTAAATTTAATAATTTTTTTATTTATATAGTTCTAATAATATTTATGCGTGCAAGAAAAGTCCGTCTTTTTTAAATGCAGCTCAAAACCATTTACTAGTGATTTTGAAGCGGCAAGAATTTTTTTTTCTACTTTTTTTTCTAATTGTTTCTGGTTTACTAAGATTATTTTCGTTGTGCGAGAATCATTGAATTTTAGGTAGATAATTCGTTGGAACACTTCAGATTGTATCGTTATCATTGAAGACATTCTAAATGCAGATAATATACAGTAAAGCAAGAACCAAAGAATAAAAATATTTCGAATGTAGACAAAAACTGAAATTAGGAGAATAAGAGTTGTATTAAATATCATTAAAAAAATTTTCTATAGAAGCTATTACTTAGAATATATGGATAGATAAGTGATTTTTCATCTGATTATTTCCTTTATTTTTAAGATCGTCTATGTTGCAGTTCTAAAAAAAATATTAAATATTTTTTAGTCATAAATACTATATTTCGATTCTTTATGCATTGTTACTGCCCTTGGCAATTGTTTTAATGCACTTGGACTATGTTTAATAACTTGAAGAAAATTCAATGAACATGTCATAAAATAATACAAATATTATACGGCAATTTTCTATAGAATTTTAAGTATAAATTGATGATATTTAAAAACAGGAATTCCTCTAAGTAATTGCGTTTGTATGAGCTATTTTGAGTACGTAGAATATTTTTATTGGATTGAAGAGCGTAAGTGTACTTTTTTTTTATTTCAACTTCAAAATTTATCCAAATTGTTTTCTGAGTTCTTTTCCTCATGGAAATATAAGTGAAAATCAGTTTGATCCTTATTAATTATTTATGTTTCTAAATTTATGCTAAGTTCCAATGCATCTGTCTAAGAATTGAATAATTTTCAACGCATAAACATATTGAATAGAAATCTATGTTTACTTACCAGCTTGTCGAGAGGGCCGTGGTGGCTTCTGCTATGATCTAGACTCATAATCCAAAGGTTTTAAATTTCGAGATACAATCTACTGAAAAACAGGTGGTGTAAGGGGGCCAGTTCGTCGTTAAATACGTCAGGGTCAAACGTTTCCCCGCTAGTATGATGCGGTGTGGAGGAGTGCCATATCAGGTTTATCCTCGTCATCTGATCTCTGTTCGAATTTACGAGGTTCGTCGCTTTACAACAGGACGTTAATAAAACTAAAAATAATAAAGATTAAAATGAAATCTGCTATGCATATTTCAATGTGTCATGTCAGAACATCATTTCTTGAACGGCCAAGCACCACGTGATCGTGCAAGTTAAATTATATTTTTATTCATTTTAATTCTTTCATTGAATGAGTCACTTTAGTACTGCAAATGGTTACAAAAAACTTTGTATCGCATTTATTACTTAAAAAATTATCACATTTCCTATTTATTTGATTTCATATAATCACGCACTCAAAATGACATTTTTCTATGTTTTTCTGACATTTTAATTGCGACGCATAACATTTTTCTATTTGCGATAGTCATTAACTTTTTTTATCAATCAGAGCTTTTCTTAATGGAATGGCATCGCGTTATTAAAAACTGATTTTTTTAGGTGATCGTGCAGATAATAAAATTTTATTTTTCGCCTACGGATTTTTGTTGAAGACACAAATCTCATTCCCAAACCAGTGTCATGTTCTGAAATGATAACAAATACACATAACTTTCTGATGCGAAAATTTAACGATCTGATTTTTAAAGATGATTCAAATGGATGGAACATTATGCGAATTTGCATTATTTTTTTTTGTTTATTGTTGATTTAAATGTAAGCGGGGAAGTTTTAATGTTCCCAGAACAGCTTCTATACTGCTCAAGAATCAAATGACTTTACGCAAATTTGATGAAATTTATGATTCTCTGACTACAAATAGATTTATATAGAATGATCTTCCAGGACAACTTTGACATCCCATAATATATAGATTTTTAAAACAGTTTTATTATTCTCTTTCCATAATAATTTTTTTTTCTCCAATATGATATTTATTTCGATTTCAGATAACTTTTGATTAAATGAAAAGTTAATATATGTACCATTTTTACTAAACAAGATTTTGTACGCTTTTCATTTAAATATTATTTCTGTTTCAATTTTTATGACATAGATGCATAATACGTAATTTATGTATATTAACGTGTTACATGAAGAAACATTGCCACTAAGATTAAATAAAAAATATAAAAAAATTAAGTATCATTCATTTCATGGAGCATTTGGTTTGGCCTGTTCAACAGACGATCTTCACTCGAATAAGCGCTCTCACAACCCATGTCAACTACTTTTGCCGAGTTCTCAAAGTCAATCTAAGAGAGATATGGAGGTAGCCCACGAATGGGCGGATACTCCAATAAACTTTTCCGCTAATTCATTTGGTAGATTAGGGGCCATTTTTCTTATCCGTAAACGACAGTAAAAGTTTAAAACTGTGTTTATGCAGTTTCTATTTGATAGAAAAGCAATTATGTCAGACGCGAGCACTGAAAATAATTATCCAACTAATGATAATGATGAATTTAAATGCACCCATAACTGACTTATGTCAAAGATTAGCTCACAAACATGTGAAATAGTGAGTGAAAGGAATCTGTGCTAAGTGAAAGCTTAAAATGTAGAAAATTTAGATATGGTTAAGAAAATGTTGAAGTTATTGTTACAGCTCAGGGGCCACCCCTGATCATGCTAAATAGAACAAAGCGATTCTTAAAAGAATTTTTATTAATAAATAAAAACTGTTTCCCCATTGAAAGCAAAATTGGAGGTTCCTATATCAAACTTAATGTCAAAACGACGGAAAGAACCGAAAGCTGACCAAATTTTAACTAACAACCGAGACTAACTCATAAACACTCCAAGATCCAACTGCCCCATCAAAGTTGTGATAAGTGGCCTTCCAAACAATATGAATACACTAATCATCAACGAAGCAATTGAGAGTGAATGCAGTTTCAAAATAGATAAAAGTAGCTCAACTAACTAGATTTAGAAAAAAAGACCCCCTGCCATTATTGCAAATGACCCTCTCCAATATTGAGATAAACAACAAAAAAATATGGAACTTAGCATCCATACTAGACTTAAAAATGAAAATTAAAAAATTCATTAGGAAAATTGGAAAATTCCAATGTTTTAACTGCAATTTTTGACACCATAGTTCTGAATCTTGTCATATGCGACCCCTTTGTTTCGAATGCCGTGGAGAACACAATAAAGACAAATGCGATACCTCCCCCCCCCTATAAAAACCCACCTGCCTAAACTGCGGAAAGGAACACTATGCTTCCTATAGAGGTTGCGAAAAGTTCCCGAAACCCCCAAGGCGAAACCTAAATGCAAATAAATATAACAACCCCAACCGTTCCTATGCAAAAGCTGTTCTTAATCAACCACATCATGAAGAAATATCACCCAGCGAAACCTGCAAATAGATTCATAAATAACATACAATCCCAAGGCCACTCCCCACCCAAGGTATCACTTAGCTTGAGGAAATCAAATATATCCTCGACAAATTCAGGTGCCTATTCGAAGTCCATGCCATATTAGACCTATGCAAACGACTGAAAAATGCAAATAACAACGTAGGTAAAGTCTATATACTATAAAATATATAAAAATTTTCAGCAATTAAAGTTAAGATAACAATTTCATTCATCTGCTCAACCAAAAAAAACCTACCTAAATATGACAGAAATATGATTAAATATTTTCTTTGAATTCTTGTATTCTATATGTTTCATCTGCGTTTCTGACTCTTACCACTATTACTAATGAAACATTATTTTTATATATAGCAAGATATTTTTTAATTAATTTAATCATTCTCTAATTTAACATGTGTTTCTTGCTGCGCTAAATATTTAGAAGCGGCTTATTTGACTTGAGATATTCTTAGAAGGGTTTCTGTTCTTAGATAAGTAACGGCATTCTAATTTTAATTGCAAGGTCTATTCGTATCCACTTATATGAGTCACAGATTCCTCACTAACTTATAAAAATATCTGATCACTTTCAAATAGAATTTTTCTCAGGAATTTAAGGATAATTTAGATTATTTGAAAGATCGGTCGTTATTTTAAGTATTTGTTTTTTTAGAAACAGAGATATGTTTGAAAATTCTCTTTCAATTTTGTAGTCAATATTTTTCGCATGCGGTTTTACGGATATTTACCACTATTACTAATTAACCATTATTTTCATTAGCCGCAAGGTCATAAATATACTAAAATAAAACTGCAGTAATAAAATGCACTTGTATTTCTATTTCAACGACTTTGGAACGGTTAAATCTTTTTGAGACATTCTTGCAAGGGTTTCATATATTCGACGTTTAAGGCAATATTTACTGAAAATGCGAAGTCTGTATATTTCTACTTTTTTTAGCCACAAATTCTTCAATATATTATAAAATTTTTCTGATCACTTTCAATTAGAACTTTTCCCGGGAATTTTATTGTGAATTAATAATTAACATCATCTATAAGATTGGGACGAACCAGTTTTATATCCCACTGTTTATTTTATATCTGTGATTCAGTTTTTTTAAAGACTGGGACTTCTTCTTAGCATATGTATTTTTTAAAAATTCTCTTTCAATTATTATGTTCTATTTTTTCCAATATCTTACAAACGATCATCTGAAGATAAAGTTTTAATTTAACAGAACGTTAGTTGATTTACACCATTTACTCAATGTTTATTTTTAAATTTTACATTAAATGTTATGACTATTTTCGTGTGTTTTTGAGGTTTTTACCACTATAACTAAATAAAAATTATTTTGATATGCATCAAGATATTTCCATTGATACATTCTTTATTAATTCTTCATTTTTCTACTTTGCTGCTTTGAAAAAGTTAGAGCGGCGAATCTTTTCTCAGATGAACTGTTAATCTTGTCGGTGTCTGAAGTTTCAAATCATAAAATTTTGCGATTATGGGTTGGTTTTATGACAGTTCCATAGGGTTATGGTTCTGTGTGATATGTTTATTGTTCACTAAAGTTTGAGCTTTAAAAAGGAGCCATTTTAGGAAACCTCATTTTGCAATGTTTATTATAGGAAGACATTTTTAATGCAGTGAGACTTGCAAGGAATGAGCATATTTCAGTTCAAGGGAAAAAATAAAAATTTTGCGAATGCAAATGTTATTAAAATTCCTTCTTCGAAATTAATAACGTATAATTGTTTTTGGAGAATTTCCAGTCTAGAGGTTAAAAATATATAAATAATTGCTATTATGTAACTTCAATTGTTTTCTAAATAAACGCTTTACCAGCCATAAAGTAAACAAATTATAGAATGTCTTTTACATATGCTTTCGTTCCTTACTGAGAAATTGTTTTTATGAGCTAGAACTAAATCTTAACAACTCATGGAAAATTAATGAGATAAAAATATTTATTTGTAATAAAGAAAGTAATTGTGATTTCATAGAATGATTTTGTATATGTTATCATGTGAGGACATTATATTGTTTTGATACGAGGTTTTGATGTTTTCGAAATTTACCGGCATAATATATTTTTGCCTGCTTTTACCAGTATTACATTATCTTTGTGTTTACTTCTTTAAATGCAGATGCGTTTTTAAAAAATCTACCGACTTTCACCTGTACGGATTTATTATTACTTCCTCATAACATATATGTTTTTAAAAAGTCTATGTAGAAATATCGTGAAGCTTGACAATGATTATTATTTATTTACTACCTGTACTCAAACACATATATTACCCAGATATCAAGCGTTAATTTTTAAAAATATCTGATAAACTTTCAAATTTGACAAACAGATTATTTGTTAGTTCTTGAAATCCATTTTGTATTTCGGATAATATTAACATGTCTGTGATTAAGAATCCTTTAAGGATTGGTCCATTTCATTATTTACATTTTTAAATCAGCGATTTTAAATAACTGTTTTTTTAAACTTTTATTATAGTATTGTATATAACAGATGTCGCAATTAAATTTCATTCCTGTTTTAATGTAAAATACCACTATTGTATTTTTAAAAAATATTATATATATAAATGTTTTCCTTTTCTTCCTACAGAACTTCATTTCCTTCCTTTAGTATTAAAACGGTGCTTAATGTAGTGAGAGCGTCGTTAATTGTTAAAGATATAAAAAATGCTGGTGTTGTTGGTTATATGTGGTTATTAGTCGCATATACCCGGTCATTTTGAAACAAGCCTTTATTGTTGTTAATTGAAATAAACAAGTAACGGTCGAATGGATTGGATTGCTTGTAAATTGACTTCATATTGCAACTTTTCTGCCAGCACGACTAGACTAATTAGAATCTCTTTTAACTAACAACTTTTGTAATATAAGTTTTAGAAAGACGATGTTTACAGTTTGGAAGGAAAAATTGTATAATAAATTGCAAAAAAGTATGCAAAAGCATTTTTTTTCTTTGATTAGAAACTGGTTCACTGTTTTTGAAATAAAGTTTAATAGCTGAATTAATGAAAATTAATTATATAAAATACAAAAGAAGACAAATCTTTATTTACAATCTTATGGAAATAAATATGATATATAAAAAATACAGAAAAAAAATTATTCTTGTATTAGTTACCTCAGCAAATGTTTTATTTTAAACTTTATTTTTGTGGCAAGGATGCCATCTTGTTAGTTTCTAATTCATTTCAATTTTAATACTAAATAAAAATATTCTCCGTTTTGTTTTCTGGAAAATACACATAAAAACCAAAATAGTTTTGATTAGCACTCATCTTTTATGGTTCCATGACTATGGAGAATTTCAGTAAGGTCGTCTGAGGAATGAATTTAACTTCAAAATATAAACACATTTATAAGAAATTGATCATTGCAATATGACTTAAAGAGAAAATTCATACTATTCGCTCTCTGAAACACCGAAAGTACTGCAGTCCCAGCAGACGGTAGCCGCATAGTAAGGCTAATATTTTCTGCCTTTAAATGAATGCAAGGTGCCATTTTTATTCTTGATAATTTGGGGAACGGAAGATACAGAATACTTAGAGTCTTAAAGGAAAAAGAAAAAAAATTGCTTTCTTTAACTGTTTTTCCAAATAGAGTTGAAATTTCAGAAATTGCTATGCATCCAGCTATAGTGAAGACAGAAAATAGTTTTCATTAAGCAAAACATGCACTTCATAAGTCTTATTATAATATTCTAATTAGCAGATCTCTCAATTAAATTTTATTATTATGCTGTTGTTGAATGCCATTATAATTTTTAAAAATAAATATATAAATTATTCTTTTTGCTGAATTTTGCTTGTATTTGCTGATTGTATTAGTTAAAGTGTATGGTGAAATGACGCTTATTGAATTAAGATCGCAATATCTTTTATAGAAATATTGCCGTTATTGTGGTTAAATGTTCTCTAGGTTTAAGGTTTCTGACCTGTAATCCTTTGTGTGAGTTTGTTTATCGTTGTTGGATATTAGCAGTGACGTAGGTACCCCAACCCTTTGCATTTGTTCTCAAAGCTAGACTTGCAAAATGCATTTCTATTTTTTATAGAATGAACATGACCATTTAAAGACAAGAGAAAAAATCAAACTGGGTGTATTAAAATCCTATTTAGAAACAAATATTGTATGGAAAGTTCTTGAAAGCTATTGATATTCCCAGTTTTGAAAAAAAATTACACAATAAATTTTTTAAAAAAATTGAAAACGTATGTTTTGTTGAGTTGATTAGAAACTGGTTAACTGTGTTTGAATTAAAATTTAATTGAATGATGAAAATTAGTTATATAAATTATAACAGAAGAGAAATATTTATTTTCGAACGTTTGGAACTTAAAATGAAGTATAAAAAATTACAGAAAAATTTAATTGAAATGGACTCATATTGGTATCGCCAGTCTAACCACCGACTCACTGGTGGGAAAGTATGTGGTGAATGCTATATAAGCCAGATATAACATCGCCTGAGCTGAAGTGCACTTTTTGCTCGATCGGAATGTTACTCGGCTGCTAGCCATATGATTGGGAGTTCGAGCCTAGCGCTATCCACTAATCACCGACAGGTTCTTTTTAAAGAAAGAATATCATCCCTTTCCTATGTCTTTTGTTTTGTATGAAAATTGAAATGTTTCCCAGAATATTTACTATATTTATTTTAGGAAAAACGTAAAGAAGATCTCAGACGCTAATTTAGAAAAGTCAATGTCAAACTTTCAGATTCAACTTTCCTAATTTATTAAAGGCCAAACAGAACTACTACAATCACCTTTAAAAATTTGGCGAAAAAATAAATTTATTATTTCCGATATTAAGTTTTTTTTTCCATTTGCATACTTTTAAGGATTGTTTCATTTTTTTTTCTATTTGCATGTTTAAAATAGATTTTTTTTAAAAAAAAAATTCTCTTTCAATGGTTATTTTCTATCTTCTTAATTTACTGAGATATGATCAAATTAGAGAATGGTTTTCATTGAACAGCGCGTAAAATAATTTCACTTAAACACTTATCTAAGAATTCTAATTAGCATAACTCTGAATTAAATTTCATTAATTCTTTGTTGAAACGTACCACAATAATTTTTGTAGCAAATATTATAAATAATTTTTCGTCAATTAATATTTAATGTAAATTTACATTGATGCAGGATATAAATAAAATGATGCTTCTTGATTTGATAGCATCGTTGTGTCATTAAGAAAGCAACACTGCAAGTGTTGTCCGTAACGCGTCCCCGATTTGGGATGCTCGTGTGCTGGAACAACTCTAGCAAATTTGTTTACCGTTTCTCTGCGCAAAGCGGTGATGTCATTTTGAGAGAAAGGTTTACTTTTGTTAATAAAAGTAAACAAATAATTATAGTTGGATTATTTGTAAGGTGGCAACATATTGCAATTGTTCTGATATCACGACAATTGATCTGATATATGGAATGAAAAATCAAACGCTGTGAATTAAAATTTCATTTAATTAACTACTTTTGTATAGTAAATTTTTTAAAGATTCATGTTTCTAGTTTTGAAGAAAAAAATTGTAGAACAACTTTAAAAAAATCTAGTCCAATGCCTGTTTTGTGGTGTTGAAAAGAAACTGTTTAAGTTTGTTTGAAATGAAGTTTAATAGCTGGATTAAAGTTAATTATATAAAGTATAATAGATGAGAATGGTTTATTTGTCGCCGTGTAGAAACAAAAATGAAATTTCAAAAATTCTAGGAAAAAAAGTTTAATCTTGTATTAATTATTTCAGCAGGTATTTTTTTTATCATGTCAGAATATAATGTAGTTTTGTTCTGGCTTGATCAAAACTCCTTAGCAGCAAAATAAAAAAAAAAATTCTATCTGCACGAGCAGCTCAAAAAATCAGCTTTTAATAACGAGTTGGCATTGCATTTTCAAAAAAGTATAATAAATAAAAATGTAAAATTATAGACTACAAAAAACTAAAACCTAGAAAAATATTATTATGGGCACGTGATTACATGAAATGAGAGAAATAGAAATTGTGATATTTTTTAAACAATAAATGCGAGACAAAGTTTTTTTGCAAGTTTGCAGTACTAAAGTGACTCATTCAATGAAACAATTAAAAGGAATAAAAATATAATTTAACTTGTACAAACACGTGGTTCTTGCTCATTCAAGAAATAATTTGCTGACTTGATACACTGAAATATGTATGCATTCATTTTAATCCTTTCATGTCAGAACATAAGTTGTTTTTAGGATGAGGTTTTATTTTAAATTTTATTTTGGAAGCAAGGAAGTGAACCTTTTAGTTTTCAATTTATTTCAATTTTAATACAAACCTAACTTTCTGTCCGATTTTTTACCTCATAAAATATACTTAACTCACAAAATCCTATTGATTAGCATTACTATTGATGGTCTCATGACTTTGCAGAATTTCATTATGTTTGTCTGAGGATTGAATTTAATTCTGAAATATGAACATATTTATAAGTAATATATTTTCTTCTTTTAACTGGACAAATTTGTTTAAATTTGCCTTTCAATTGAAATAGTTTTTTTTTAATTCTGTATTACTACTTAACAGTATGCTGGCGTCCTGGAGCAAAGGTAGCAAGTCTTCCTCATTATGTGGGGGTCCCGGGTTCGAGTCCCAATCAGGGCATAGTTGTTCTTCTGTATACTATCTGTGAGATGTGTGAATGTGCCCACCCCCTCTATAAAAGGGGATGTGCAAGCGAATGCGAAGAGTCTGTGGATAAGTTGTACTCTTGGTCCTGGTTGGCGCTTCTTCAAAAACAGGCGCTGATTCGGCTTAAGTTTACTGACAGAAGTCACCGTGCATGTCCTTACCAAGTGCCATCAATAACAACAACTTAATAATATGAATTAAAGATAAATTTCGATGGATTCGCTGTCGCAAACACTGAAAACACAGCAGTCCAAGTAAACAATAGTTTACTTGGACTGCTGTGTTTTCTTTCTACCTTTAAATGAATGCAAGGCCTATTTTTATTTCGAGATAAATTGGGGACTGAAGACACCAAATAATTTAGAATTTAAAAATGAACAGAAAAAAAAATTTTTTTTAATAGTTTTTCCCAATAGGATTCAAATTATATAGCTTGAACGTATCAACTATTTTCAACACAGAAAATAATTTCACTGAACAAAACATGTACTTATTAAGTCTTATTATATTATTCTAATCAGCAGATCTCGCAATTAGATTTCATTACGGTACTGATATTCAATACCACTTTAATTTTTAATTGTAATTATACTATATGTGCTTAAAAGTTAAAAAATATATGTGCATTAGAAGTTACTGTATGGTAATTTTTATAGTAACTTCTAAAGCACATATTTCTTAATGGCGGTTTTGATAAAATGATGCTTACTAAATTGGAGCGTCGTGGCTATTATAGAAATTTTGCTCTTGTCGTGGTTAAATGTGCGCCTTTTTAGAGGTTTATGTGTTGTAATCAAAGGTGTGAACTTGTTTTTCGTTTTTATACAGTAAGCAGTGGCGTGGGTCGATTACGTATTGCGATTGTTTTCAAGCCATGAACTTGCAAAATGCACGTATACTTTTATAGAATGAGCATTACTTCGATTAAAGTCAAATTCGCAGAATTATAAGCTCATTTAAAAAAAATTCTGTGTTACACGTTTTTCAAAGCTATTGATGTCTCCAGTTTTGAAGAAAAAATTATACAATAAATTAAAAAAGACGCTCAATTAATTATCACTCAAATGCTTGTTTTGCGACGTTAATTAGAAAATGGTTTAGAGGAAGATGTACGTCCCGCCATCGATGGGGGGAACCAGCCCTCACTTATTAGTGCATCCAACAGGGTGGAGATACCCAATAAATAAGTCGTTTTCAATGATTGGCCATTCAAGGAATTATATTCTGACATAATACTTTGAAATATGCATAGAAGATTTGAATTTTAATCTTTATTTCATCATATAATCATAAAGTTGACGTTTTATGAAAATAGTAATCTTCTTACTTTTACGGGGGTTTCTTCTGCAGGACTTTGCTTTGGCAGAGATTGCAACTCATGGATATGTTTGTAGGCTCTAATTCAGTTTAAAGTTAGACTTTTGATCGTATTGTTTGAAACTTAACCTTTAAAAATATGTTAAACGTTTTTAATTGATGATGTGAAACGAAATAAAAATATTTTCGAGTGATTCCTAAGAGAGTTCACAGGATTCACTAGCATAAACACTGAAAACACTGCAGTTGCAGTAGACGGTAGCGACAATGCAGAGCTAATGTTTTGTACCTTTAAATGAATCTAAGGCCTATTTTTATTTCATGATAAACTGGAGAACTGAAAACACCGAATAATTTAAATGCTTGAAAATGAAGAAAAAAGATTTATTAAAACTTCAAAATATCAATAAAATTCAAATTTTATTACTTGACATGTGTCATATGTATGGTCAAATATTGCCACTTTGAAAAGAAGCAATGGACTCTCCATAGACAAATGGTCATAACCGTTTTTTCGTTATCATAAGATAGAGGGTTCGAATCCCACTCGAGAGAATAAGATTGAAATGTATGTAACTTTCTACTTAATTACTTGTTTAATTTCCTCCTAACATTTCATGTTCCAGAAGATTTTGCATCTTTCTTTAGTTTACCAGATAAGGGCTCAGGACTTACGGTTCCCAGAAAATTATTCTTGAACTTTCCTTCTTGGCGTTAGGTTTGAAAATCTCCAAGACACGGCGTTCAGAGTTGCGCAAAGCTTGTTTCTGCACCTCACTCGTCGAGTTGAGTTGATAACTTGGATTGACTTTTCTTCCTGGGTGACATTGAGTTGCACGCTGAATTACCTGTGCGACAATATTAAATAGATTTCTGTATGAACAAAGATTAGAGAAGATTGGAAAAAATAATTATTAATGTAAATGCAGGTCATTTCTAGAGAAGAATTTGAAAATTCAGCTATATATAGAAGGTGGAATTCTTCGTTGGAGAATCTATGATGAAAATACAAACGAAGATTTGGAATATTGTTTCAGAAACACAAAATATTT
This sequence comes from Argiope argentata, assembly GCA_026289955.1. Classification (NCBI taxonomy): domain Eukaryota; kingdom Metazoa; phylum Arthropoda; class Arachnida; order Araneae; family Araneidae; genus Argiope; species Argiope argentata. The sequence continues at coordinate 24,672 of JAOUZG010041177.1, read as the reverse complement.
TACATGTCAGGATACATTTCATACAGCTGGACATTTTTACTTAGTGCTGCAGAAGGCCTTTACATTTCAAAAGACCTGTAGCGCTAGCTTCATAAGCCAGATAACATCGGCGGTGATGAGTTCGACTTTTGTGTTATGGTCATGTTACTCAGCTACTAAGCCTAGCGTAGCAGGTTCGTATCACGACCTTTCCCAGGTACACTGGTGGCCTCAGAAACGCAATATACTGCAACAGTCGTGGCGCCATCTATGCGCAGCAAAAACAAAACAAATTCGTCTTATTCACTTGACGCAAGCAAACAAAGCCACCAACTTCACTTCCCGCCAGTAAGCATTGCATAGTCATCAAACTCACTTAACGTAAGCAGGCAAGCAAAGCAAAGTGAATTCGTCAAACTCACTTGCGCAAGAAAACAGCAACTCGCTATAACACTTGGCGCAATAAAAATCGTTCGGATCCCCTCTGACTCACTGGTGGGAGAGAGCTGTGGCGCTAGCTTCATAAACAAGATTTTATCTACGATATCGAAGTCGACTTTTGTATTATGGCCATGTTCCTCGGCTACTGACCCTAGTGTCGCAGGATCGTATCGCGACCTTCAATCGGTACAGATCCTTCTGCAGACTTATGTTCATATTTAAAATGGGTAATTATTGTCGTTAATCAGGAAAGAAAGAAGATGACCATTTGTTTTAGCATTATTACTCGTTTAAGAATTTGAGAAATACAATTACGGACGTGAACTTCAACATTTATTTGTTTATTTAAAGAATGTGGTATAATTCTTCATTGGACATTCTATAATACAAATAAATATTCGGTCTATTATTTCAGAAATACAATATATGTGATGTGGCAGAATATATTTCATATAGCCGGGCACTTTCTAATGAGTGCTATTAAAAGGATTTAAGCCGACGTCCTGTCACAGAGGAAGCGCATCTTCCTCGTGATCTGGGCGCCCTCATATGAGCCGGAATCCACTATCTCCTCTGTAAAGCGGACACGACATTATCATCATCATCAAGATATTTAAGTTTCAATAAACCTTTCTGCAGATGTCTGTTCACATTTAAAAGGACTACTTATAATAAACTATCAAGGGGAAAAGGACACTTCAATTTTTTAACACTATTACTCAATTAATATATTAAGCGGGATAACCTGGTTGGCAGAATGTGGGACCCATAATCTTTCTGTTGCAAGTTCGAAATTCACCGGCCAAAAGTTTCCCGAATGTGTGGCGGCTGGCGCTCATTAAATCTGTTCATGGTCGCAAAGTTCTCCATGTTCTCCATATGTGATCGTACACTGTTGCAGGTCTAAATTACTATCTGAGATGAATGAATGAATAAATATGCATGAATGAAGTTTGTCCATTAAAAAGGGTTGTGGCGCGTGTGTGTGTATCTAAGTAGTGCTCTTGGTTCTAGATGGCGCTGCTTGTAAAACAAGAGACGCATATTCACGGCTAATATTCTGCTGATCTATCAGCACGGCTTGCCAATGAAAAGAGCCGTATGTAACAACAAGATATTGAGAAATGAAATCGTGAATTTGAGCTTCAGCGTTTCCCAATAAATGTCGCTGTAAGCATTGCGATAAAGAGAGCTAGCCATATCAAGTTTCACAGCTTTCTAATGATTAGATACAACTTAAAGTTACATTAATTCAGTGATTAACGGTTTCTATAAAAATCTCAGTTGTGATGAAATGTTTTCGAATATATGATTGAACATTAGAAAACAAGGCAAACTATTAACGTTCGAAACTAAAATAATATAATCCAGATTTTCAAATTCAACAAATAATAGCAGCTTATGGAAAATTTGGATTCAGCAAGAATGCATTGACTTGGAACGTGTGTTTAAAGCATTGATAGGATTTAATTTTAATGCCATATTAACTTGCATTCTATAAAATCATTGTAATAGCATTCTTAATGTATACATTGTAATATTTTATCAATATAGTCACTTATTATCAAGTTAAATTTTATGTTACATTATAAATGTTACAAAACACCATTTGTCAACAGAAACAGCAAAATTCGTCGTTTGAATGTACAGCAAATACGAAATTTACGTATATATACGATTATGGTAATAAATTTATTTTGTATAAATTAAAAATACCTAATGGTTTTGAAGTTATTTTACAATTATCTTATAAATATGAATCAACTAATTTTCTGCCTCCATTTGAAAACGCAAAAAATATATAAATCATTACCTGTTGAATACAAAAAGAATACTTTTCAGAAAAATTGTTGTTGAAATTTAGGATACAAGACTGTCTTTAAAGAAAAACATTACCGTCTGATTTGTAAGACATTTTGAAAAATGAGCCACTTGAGCTGTCTACTAGACACGTTAGAGGGCGCTGCTGTTCGTGATGATATAAGTTGAAAAGACATTGCTCATGAGGAGTGGTATTATACGAGTAATGGCTTAATTTGAGCTGATCCTCCACATCAGTAAGTTGCTTGATAATTAGGGTGAGGCTGGAGGCAAGTTTGTGGGGTTTGGTGTGCTGATTTTAATGTTTTGTAAGTTATTTTTGATGATGGTTCCTTTGTTTTAACGTTTCATTTGATTAAATGTTTTAATTATTTCTGTGTCATTTATTTAGAATTTTGTGAGTTAGTTTTTTGTAAAAGATTTGCCTTAAAGATTGTATCTGTTTCCTGATAGTATGGATGAACTTTGAAGGACTATAAAATAAAAACTACTTGGACTTTGTTGACGAAATTCGGTATTTATTATCTTTACACAATGGGGAAATGAATTAAAAAAATGTTAGTTTATTTATTGCAATAGATTGTGTTGGGATTCTTGGCTTAGCCATAACATGATATAATCCTTTCGCGCAAGCGCAATGGTGAAGTCAGGGGAACATCCTGTGATCACACAGTAACAGATGTTATTTTCGGTTTCGAGTTGGTTTTGATTATGTTTCCCTTATTGCAAAATTTAAGATCGGAACCAAAGATGATTGTATGTTACAGAAATAATTCGTGCACGTAAAATGAAATATTTAAATATTTTTATATAATTATCAGTGGCTGTGTTCTCTTCCAACAAATGATAAAAAAAATGAGAAAACCTGTATTCATAATTTCGATATTTTTGTGTTCTAATTCATGCTGGAATACCTCGATTCTTCAGGTTTTGAAGTTCCCGGAAGGACAAGGCAACATCGATTTTTTTCTTACATTTCGATAGTTTTGAAGTTGGGGCCTAGAAATCCCAAAATAGGGAAATATAGATGATTGAAACTGTGATTTTGCTCTATTCTATGTCACTTCAATTTTAAAATTGTGATGGTGATAAAAATCATTTATCTTTAAGATATAGATATAAACCTGTCAAAAGTAGAAGGTGTTTTTTTAGTAATATTTTACAACTAAAAATTATATCGCCGTCTTAAAGATTTGAATACATACCGATGTCTGTAATTGGCTTAACCCTTTCACTACTGAATCGGCCAAAACGATAGTACAAATTTTATCCCTGATTGCCGCTTTCTAATTAAAATATAGATGCAAGATGTAAATTGAGAATATCCATGTGTATATTTCATATTACATCCTGGTCTCGTCGTTTGAAACAGAGACTGGCTTTCCAGGATAGAATTTCTACGGCCGGTTGGGTCGGTTATGTAGTCAAAGGGTTAAAGGAAATGATTAATACATTTGAAGCTACAATAGAACTAAGAATGCTCCTTGAAACTAGAACTGTGAATCAGGAAGTTGTGGAAGAGATTCGGGAAGCACTTGGTTCAGGGTCAATGAATCAGAGTTCTGTAAACGCTGGAAGTATAGCAATGACTTTTTTAAAAAATGGGCGACCGTACGCAAAGGCTTGCGCTTCATTTTAAGATTCTTTTTCATCATGTTTGAATTCTTGCGATTTCTGGAAATGGGATATTTAAAAGATTGAGCTTGCAAAGAAGAATCGCAGCTCTGTTGTTGCTTTAAAGAACAGCATTTCTAAACATGTCAGCTGCATTTCTAAACATTCCAAAGTAAAAAGAAGCTCTCCTTCATAATCTGAATGCGCCAACCCCCTTGAAGTGCAACATTCGCTAATTATTCATTGCTAATTAGTTGCCATTTTAAGAAAATAATTTATTAACCAAGCTCTAATTAATAAGAAACCTTAATTATTATTATAATAAGTAACCTTAATAAGAAACCTTACCTTTCTATAATACCAATATTTTTAACTTATAAAATGTTATGAATAACAATTTTGTTAATAGTTATCATTTATACCACTTCTTTCAGCTGTTCTTAGTTCGGCAATTTTAGGAGGAATTGCCGAAATTTCTATAATGTCAAAAGCTTTCGGGAAGCAAAATTGAGTCCAGCGTTGATTTTTTGCATTGCTAAAAAAGTGTTTGTAATTGTCATTCAATGGTCAGTTTTCTTTTTCTCCAATAATTTGAAAAAACAGTCAATTCTGAATAAAGTTTTAAATAAACAAGAAGTTTTCATTGCTGATTTCGTCGAGTTTGCATCGCCGTATCTAAATATGAATTATTTACATACGAAGCACGTTTAAAATTTTAGTGCCAAAAGCTTCATTCGATGTCATTAAGTGGTCAGAGCGACAAAATTTATCGAGGAAATCAGTGAAAAGTTAATAAGCTCATAGACTTTACCACCTTAATGCAATAAAGCTGTACTTGTCATTTGTGAAAAAGCGCTTATGATGCTCAAAAATCCAAAATTCTTATGTGGAATTCTTTTAGATTACATGCTGCAATGATCCCCTTGGAAAACGTTTTTAAATGCAAATGTTATCTCTGATGGACGCCGATATACAAAAAGAATAATGAAAATGAGGCTGTCATTCGTTTAAGAAATATCACTTGGTGAAGGATTCATGCCTTTAACATTTTGTTTTGCTCGTTTTACGAATCAATAGTCATGAGAGGTACATATTTAGTGAGTTTGAAAGTGCTCTAATTAACTTTAATGAGACAATATGATGCAAATAAAACTAAACAAACTTAACGTAAATGAACTGAGAGGAATAGTTAATATTTGATTAGCTTAACATTGTAAAGATAATTTTATAGAAAATTCTGTTTCTATACTAATTTTATACTTTTCCCATATCTTATTCGCAATTATTATAGAATAAAGTTTTAATTAAACAATACAGTAAACAGTAGGCTGTTTACTTTTATTACAGTATACTAATTCAAACAGCTTACATTGAAATTTTATTTTTGTTTTACAGTTTTCATCTAGTTTATTGAAAATAAAATTGCTTGTATGTACATCCATTACATAAAACACCACTTTTATTAAATAAAGTTTATTTTTATATAAAGCTTATTAGCTATAACGGTCAATTTTATCTCCGTTTCCTGCATTTACTACCCAAAACCGTTTCATAATGATTTTTAGGTGGCAAAAGTAAATCGAAAAAATTATTTAACTGTTTCTGGTGGTTTCACTCTCAGAAGTCTAAGAGTATATGCGTGTATTTCTCTTGTATTATAGGAATGTCATTTTTTTTATTTCTCCTGTAATGAATTTTGAGCAGCTTTTTATTCTCCAGTTGTTTAAATAAGGGTTTCAGTCCTACGACATATAAGGGTATACTGGCTTAAAATGAGACAACTATATTGATCTACTTATATTATCCACAGTTCCCTCAGTAATTTATAAATCTTTCTGTTAACGTTTTTCAGAAATTTGAGAGTGAATTCATAGCTAGAGCCATCTATTAGGATTAGGCAAAACCTGTGTTATATCCGCTTAATAATATTATCTCTGTGATTCAGATTCTTTTAAAGAGTGTTCCTTCTTTTTAGTATTTGTATTTCGAAAACAGAGGTTTTTTATAATTTACAATATTATTTCAATAATTTACATTCTGTGTTTTCCAATATCTAACAACTCTCATCTCAAAATGCAGTTTTAATTTAATAGAACGTAAGGCCATCTACTCCGATTACTATACAGTTTCTTACATTTTACTTTTGATTTTATGACTTGTTTACTCTGGTAATCATGTTTTTACCACTTTAACTAAATAATAATAATTTTTTTATAAAGCTAGATAGTAACACTATGCGTTAATTAAATATTGAATTTTTTATCACTTTATTTGCTGGTGTAATGGAACGGCTAAAATTTATCAAGATGCACTATTGTTAGTTGGAATATTTGCCATTTACGAGCATTCTGGCGTGAAATTGCATTTTGTTAACCTGATTTTATAAAAACAATGCTTTTACTGTTCAAAAACCAATACAGTCTAGGTAGTTTTAATGTCGGAATTGACAATTTTTTTTAAGTGAGACCCAGGTGCACACTTAACCTCTAGGTATTCCGCCCACTCTTAAAGATTATTTATTTTATTAATAAAAAGAAAAAAGAATTTAATTTTTATTTACTCATTGTTATATATAGATATTTAATTATTACCAATCAGTTTACTGTTGAAAATTAAATTTAATTACCGCACAATCCTAAACTGCTGATGCACTCAATGCGAACATTTCCAAAAGAATCAAAGCCCAAATTTTCTGGACTTACAGATGGTGGGGCCTGTGGCCCCAATGAGCTGTAACTCCCCGTACAATTATTTAGTTGTGAAATTTACAGTCTATTTTTTAAGCTGCTCCAAAGATATTGGAGCGGCTTATTTTCTCGTGATATTCAAATAAGAGCTTTAGTCCATCGAAGTTTAAGGGTATACTGACTTAAAATTCGAAGCTAATATTTTTGTACTTTCATTAGCCACAGATCGCTTCGCTAATTTATAAACATTTCTAATCAATTTAAAATAGAATTTTTCTCGGGATTTTGACGGTAAATTAATAGCTAGCGTCATCTCTAAGATTGAGACAAACCAGTTTTTTTTACCCACTATTAATAATATATCTGTGATTCAGATTCTTTTAGACTGAAAACTCTTATTAGCATATAAATTTTTTAAAATTCTCTTTCAATAATTATGTTTTTTTTTCTGTTACCTTACTAATGATCATATCAAAGTAAAATTGTAATTTAACAGAACAATTGTCAATTTACACCATTTACTCTGTACTAATTTTCAAATTTTGCATCAAAATAATATGACTGTTTTTGTGTGTAGATTAGGCTTATACCACTATAACTAAATAAAAATTATTTTAATAATTAGCAAGATACAATTTTTGATATTTAAATAAATCTTAATTTGCCTCTTAGAAAATGAAATTCTGTTTTAAAATACGCATTTTTGATAAGGATTCTGCCTTTATCTACTGCACAGCATGTATTGGTTATTTTTTTAATCCGTGAAACGAATATAAAGATAGGAAAATAAATATAACTAACGCTCTTTCATTACAATCGGACTTACTTGCGCTTATTATATTAATTTAAGTTTATTAAATTAATTCCTTTTTTTCAGAAATTGGGGGAACACTATAAAATATAGAATTTTTTATGTGACTTTTCTACCATTAATATGCTTTTTTATTAATGTGGGCCCAAATTTCCAGGTTTCTAATTAATGCCCGTTGTTTATAGACATTCCAAAATGCTTTGTTTTGCAACGTTTACAACGCAGTCATTTTCGATTCTGGTAAAAATCTTCAACACACAAAAATTTGAAAATTTGTTAGGTTTACTATGTTCTTATTCAAGTATTGTGGCACCCTAATTTTTAATTCGTTAAAACCACATTTGGAAACTGATTCAAAGAATAAGTTCAACATGCCTTTTAAACAACAACCGATACGTTTCTGCCAGAGAATTTTTTTCTGAGGTACTAATTAAATATAACATCTCCTATATTCTTTATTTTGAATAAAAATGGTGATGTTTTCCGAATTATTTCTTTATATATTCATGTAAAATTATTAACCAGAGGTTAACACGTTAATTTTTAAAATTTATTGTCAATCTTTCAGATACAGCTATCCTAATTTATTTACTGTCAAATAAAACTATCACGATCATCTTTTAAAAATCGACGAGAAAGAAAATTTAATATTTTGGATATTAAAATATGTATTACGATTCCAATACTTTTAAAGACTGTTTCTTTTGTTGTATTTATGTATTTAAAACAATTTTTCATTATAAATTTAATGCCAATAATTATCTTCAATTTTTTTTTATTTTCTGAGGCACTATCAACTAGGAAAATCGTTTTTAATTTCACTAAATAGGACATTATTAACTGTTATTTTAGTATTCTAAATAGTAGATATAGGAATTAGATGACTTTACTGTTTGGATGTTAAATACCACTATTATTTTTTAAATGAAAATTATATTTATTTATTTATTTATATAGCTAGCTAGACGTCTATTTTTTTTCGTAGAATGAATAACGTTGCTTTAAATGAAAGTACCGTTAGTTTAAGGTAAAAAAGTTTGCTGTTGTTGATGTATGTACATACACATATATGGTGACTCTTTTCTTAGATCACCTGTTGCAAGTTTGTGTCCCGTTGTTAAGCGTTTTGAAAGAAGCTTTTAATATTGTTAATAAAAATGATAAAAGAATGGGTTGGATTACTTGTGAAAAGACTACATGTTGCAATTTTTCTGATGGCCTGACTTTCAAAATGTACGTATGTTTTTACAGAATGAATAACGTCGATTGGCGCACAAAAAAAATCAATTTTGGTTAATAAGAATGACTTTCAACTAACAACTTTTGTTTTAGAAATTCTTAAAAGATCACGATGTTAATAATTTTAAAGAACATATTGTTTAAAGAATTTTAAAAAAATGTGCAAACCAATGTTTTAATGCTTAGATTAGAAACTAGTTTTGTGTCTTTAAAATAAAGTTTAAAAGCTGCATAAAAATTAATAATATAAAATACAATAGAAGAGAGATCTTTATTGACAACCACATGGAAATAAAAATTAAGTATACAAAATTCCAGAAAGAATTTAATGTTATATTAATCACTTTAGCAGGCGCTTTACTATCATTTCAGAAAATATATTTTTAGGAATAAGTTTTTATGATGGCAATAAAAACCGTAGGCGAAAAATTGAAACGTTATAATCTACACGAGCAAAACAAATAAATTTTAATAGCATGATATCATCCGATTTTAAAAAGCCCTGATTAAAAAAAAAATTAAGTTATTGACTTCCGAAAATAAAACCGATAAGCACGCGATTATATGAAATCAAATAAATTGGAAATATGATAATTTTTTTTAAAAAATATAAATGTATGACTAAGTTTTTTGATCGTTTGCCATACCAAAGTGACTCATTCACTGAAACTATTAAAATGAATAAAAAATATAGTTTGACTTGTACGTGATGCTTGGCCATTTAAGAAATGATGCTATGACATGATAACTTGAAATATGCAAAGCAGATTTCATTTTAATCTCTCCTTTTTTTTTAAATCTTTACTTTCGAAGTGCAAACACGTGTTTTGTACATCGATTAAAAATTGGCTTATTGTATTTGAAATAAAGTTAATATCTGGATGATAATTAATCATATAAATTATGATAGAAGAGAAATGTTTATTTACAAAAGTGTGAAAAAAAATGAAATATCAAGTATTCCAGAAAATATTTATTTTTGCATTAAATACTTCAGCAGCTTTTTTTGTTATAATCTTAATTTTTGAAGCAAGAATGTAAGCTTTTGAAGTTTTGAATCTATTTCAATTCTAATACCAAGCCAAATTATTCTCCGATTTTTTTTTGAAAAGTATTTAGTCGCAATATTATGTAAAAACGATGCACTTGAAAAAATTTCAGAAAAAAAAATTCCTAAAGATGACTTTTGATTGCATTTTTTATCATGTCTATTTATGGCATCATATTTGATTTTCATCCCAAAATAGGTTGAGCTTGAAAACTTTCTTTGCTGTAATAAAAATTGAAAATGAAATTTTAAACAAATTATCGTTATATATATGTTACCGTTAAAGTATATAACGCAGTTATTTTATAGAATACCTAGTTATTCCATGAAATAACTGACCGGGTCCGGTAAAGTGTGTAATGTTATTAATTTGACACTTTAACTAGTTATTCTATGGAATAACTAGGTATTCTATAAATATACTAATGATAGACAATTAAAACGATAAAGATTCGATTTATCTAATTTATGCAGCGTATTAATAGTATTTATGGATAAGTACCATAAAATCATTTGTTAGAACAAGGATTACTAAAATGACGCTTGGAATTATACAGAACATTATTTCTAAAATAAAAACATTTTTTGTTGACACACTGGGTTTTACACGAACATCTTTTAAATCCCTGACCAGTACCTAAACTTTGAACTGTAGCAACCGACCGGAGCCATATTTCTACATCATGTACTTCTTCGATTTTAATTAATTTTTGTTCACAGACACTGAACTGGGTTCGGGAATATAATTGTTCTATGCGGCCGTTTCTTGTGCCCTATTGGAAATGCCCTTCTTCGGTTATTTTTAGGATGATAGCTAAAATAGATTTGGCATCACCTTTTCCTCTGTCAACTTCAGGTGCTGGGATACGGACGGTAAACCCCGCACAGATTTATCCGACATACATTTAATGGCATTAATTTAATCTCCCTATGGCCTGGAATAGTTAGTTCATAAATGCAGTAGGGGTGGAAGGTACATGCATTTATTGTGCGAGATATATGATATTGATTATTTTGCACTTTAACGAGCTGCAGATCGTTATTCTATGAAATAACTAGTTAAATCGTGAAATACAGCAGAGTTTTACACTTTAACGGACCACGATCAGTTATTTCAAGGAATAACTAGGTATTCTACGAAGTAACTGCATTATATACTTTCAAATCTGTTTAATTTAGTTAATTACTTAAATTAATTAAAATAAATAATGACTTAAAAGTACTTTCACATGAAAACTTGAAAGTTATGATCGTAGATTTCATTTTCTTTGTTTTTTTATTTTTTTTTTAATATTTTTCTTGGAAGGATAATGCAAATATGTTTGTTTTGAGTTTATTTCGATATTAATGCTCTTGAAATTACTTTTTTGAGTTTTATTAAAATAATTACATAAAAACAAAAATATCTTTGACCATAACTGAATACTTGCGGTTGAATAAATATAAAAAAAATTCGATATGTTTTTCTAATGTGTGAATTGAATCATAAAATACTAACAAACCATTTTCTTTTGGATACATCAAAATGCATAGGCATGTAAAGTTTACTATAACAGGGATTTTGTTTAAAAATTATATTTGAAATGCACATTTGCCTGTAATTATTAACCAACTATTAATAATTACAGAATGTGATTAATAATTATCTATGAAAAAGCAACAATTTAGGGATAAATAAATACCTGTGAAAAAAGAAACAAATTTGTGATTAATAATTATCTATGAAAAAAAAACATTGTTGTGATTAATAATTACTGATTGTGATTCATAATAATATTTGAAATGCACAGATTTGTGATTAATGATTACCGACTGTCATTAATAATCATCTTTGAAAAAAACAACTTGGAAATCTGTATATCGCCCGTTTCTAAACTTCTAAAAGGATATTGGATAGCGGCATTTACTTAGATATAAAGGGGTGTGACTGTTAACCTTAACGTCGACTATTTTTATCGCGTCCAATGTCGCCGGTTTAGAAGAAAAAAATGTAAAATACATTTTATACGTGCTTTCTGTCCTTACTAGAAACTTTTTATAAAAATATATTGGATTAAAAGTGTATAGATTGATAAAAATTCATTCAAAAAATAATAAAAAGATAGAAATATTAAATAGCAATATTATGTAAAAGCGATTCTCTACAAAAATAAATAAGAAAACAATCGCGTTTGCTCGCCTTACTTTTAATTGTATTTTTTTCCTTATTATTATGGAAAAAGAAAGTGAACAAGATTGTTTTGAATTTATTCCAATTTAAAGTAACCAAAATTATTTTTAATTTTTTTTCTTTCTTTTTTTGGAAAATCAAACGTAAATCAAAAATCACTTGAATCATGAACGATCATTTATGTTTCTATAAATACACAAAATTTCAGTTCGCTTTCCTAAAGATTGAATTGAATCATAAAACATCGTCTAGTAAATTTCTTTTAGATATTCCGAAATCCGAAAACATTTCAACTTTACTGTTTAAGTGGATTCCGATTCTATTTAGTAATCAGTTCTGTAATGCACAAATTATAAGTCTGTGTATTGCGCATTTCTGGAGCTCTAAAATGACCTTTGTCATGTTTAACGAAATCTGAAATTGAATATATGCAAACGACAAAAAAAAAATAACGACGTAGATAAAGTCTATATATTTGTTAATTTTATGAAACTTCCCAGCAACTAGAACTGAGTTTACAGCTTTACTTCTCTGCTAGCCTAAACACCCCTTCCTAAAAGGAGACCGCCCCAACAACCTAAACATTTTTAAAATTTTTTATTCATTGTATGCAATTTCTTAAACTTACATGTAAGCATAATTAAACTTATGCATATCAAAATTCAATAGAAAGTTTTTTACAGTACCAAAGCCCAATTTTAGTAGATTCACAGAAGATGGGGACTGTGGCTCCAATGAGCTGCAACTCCTCTTACAACGTCTTCTATGTGTTTTTTTTTTTCTGCAGTTTTCTTTCGAAAGAAGTAATTAAGTGTAATTTCTTAGAAAAGTTCCTTTATTTACTAAACTTGATTATTATTCTCAGTTACTTAATACGCATACCTATATAGATATATTAACTAGAGCTCATGCGCTAAGTTTTAATTTTATCTGTTACCTTTCAAATTTTAAAAGCAAAATAATTGATCGAGTCATATCTATTAGGAATTCGCTGAATTAGTTTCTTATTCTATATATTATAATCATGTCAGTGATTCAGTTTCTTTTAAAGTTCTCATTATTTGTAATATAAAAACAGGAGTTTTTTTAAATAAAAAAAAATCAATTATTGTTTTCTATGTCTGTGTTGTGACTAATGACACTTGCCGAGGGCAAGATCCCGCTGATACGGTCAGCAGATTTTAAGCCTAAGAAATGCTTCTCTTTGTTTCGCACGTAGCGCCATCTAAGGTCAAGAGTACGACTAAACTACTCACATGTCACAACCCTTATAAGGGGGCGGACTTCATTCATGCAAATTCATTCACTCATCTCAGATTGTAATTTAGGCCTGGGAGAGAGAACGATCGCCACTGACCCAGTACCCCCCAGTGGTATTGCTCTCGATATGGAGGACTTTGCGACCATGAATAGGTTTAACGAGGGTCAGCCACCATACTCTCGGGGAATCTTTTGGCCAGTTAGCTTCGAACCCGCAACCTAAGGAGTAAGAGTCCAAAGATCTACCAAGCAGGCCATCCCGCTAGTTTTCCATCTGTATTGATCAGGTTCTTACCACTATAATTGATTACAAATTATTTTAATATACCACAAATTGTCTATTAAAATCAGCTATTGGACTTATCAGCTCTTGTTTGTTATTGCTGCACTAACGAATTTGGTGCGGCTCTTTTTTTCTCGAGATATTCAAATTAGTGGTTCAGTTCTTCGACGTATATAAGTACCTATTAATTTGCAGGAACTCCAGGCTTTCTCTCGAAGGCAAAGTGCTAATATACCTGGCATACATAAGACCAATCTTGACATATGCGTGACCAATCTGGGCGGCAAAAGCTAGTTCAAACCTACAAAAAATAGTAGCCCTTGAAAAAAACCCTTCAGAATGATTGCATTAGCCAGGAGGTCCCACCGTAATAGAGAAATAATAAAAGCTCTGAACATCCCCTCCCAATAAAAGAATTTATGAATAAACTAGCGAAACACTTTTATGGTAGTATCATTAATATCGACAACCCCACACTCACGATTCTGCCGCGATACGATATTAAAGATCAAGCAAATAAGCGGAGACCCAGGTGCTCACTTGGCCACTAGGCATTCCGCCCACTCCTAAAGTATCTTTTTTTTAATAAAAAGAAAAAGAATTAACTCTTTATTTACTTATTGTTATATATAGATATTTAATTATTATCAATCAGTTTACTCTTGAAAATCAAATTTAATTACCACACAATCCTAAACTACTGAGGCACTCTATAACTTTAGCGATTAATTTAGTCGTTTTTTTTTTTTTTTGATGCTCTAAAGATTTTAGAGTGGCTTAATTTCTCGAGATGATCGAATTAGTACTTTAGTTCATAAAAGTTTAAGGATATGCTGACGTAAAATTCGAAGGCAATATTTTTCTACTTTCAACAGCCACAGACCCCTCCACTAATTTATAAACCTCTTATCAATTTCAAATAGAACTTTTCACAGGAATTTGAGGGCAAAGTAATAGCTAGCATCATCTCGCTATTTATTGAGAATTCGCTAATTTAGTTTTTTTATTTCAAATTTTATTATCGTGTCAGTGATTGTTACTTTTAAAGATCACTGCATTTCTAATTTAAAAAAGAGAATTTTTTTAAGTCGATTATTGTTTTCTATGTTTTCCATTTGTATTGATCATTTTTTTACCACTATAATTGATAAAAAAGATTTTTTATAAACTGCAAAATATCAAAAAATTGTGACTGGATTTTGCATCCTTGTTTACTATCGCTGCTCTGAGGAATTTGGTGCGGCTAATTTTTCTCGAGAATTTCCAATAAGTGATACAGACCTTCGACATATAAGAGTATACTGACTTAAATTTTGAAGCTCATATTTATCTACTTAGTCATAGTTCCCTCACTAATTTATAAACTTTTTCACCTAACTTTAAAATACAATTTTCCTCAGAAATTTGTGCGTTAAAATAATAGATAGCTTTTTTGAGATGCTCGTGGAGATAGTAAAATTTTTATTTTTCGCCTACGGATTTTTGTTGATGCCGCAAACCTCAATCCCAAAGCAAACATCATATTTTGACATGACATAAATATCTCAGTTTAAAACTTTGTATATACACTACCGTCCCTTGAGTTTGATTTCCAGAAATCCAAGGGTTTTACGTCGGGCTGTGAGAGACGATCGTAAGAGATACATATATAACTCACCAGAAAGAGCAGGACCCCCATGGCCGTTCAACATCTAGAGTCTTACACAGCACTCAGGGGAGGCCGGCAAGCGAACCTTACCTCCAAATATATAGCTCACCAGTCGGGAAAATTATATCCAAACACATTTTATACGTATAGGATACTAAGCAGGTTATCAAGTTACAGAGCCTGTATGGCTTGGTTGGTAAGGCGTTGGACTCGTGTACCTTAGCTTACAGGTTCGAAGTTCACCGGCCAAAAGACTTCCCGGATGTCACTCCATGTTGAAAGTAATACCACTTGGGGTACTGGGTCAGAGGTGAATGTTCTCTATTCCAGGTCTAAATTACGATCTGAGACGAATGAATGAATTTGCATGAATGAAGTCCGTCCCCTTAAAATGGGTCGTGACGTGTAAGTAGCTAAGTCTTACTCTTGTCCCTAGATGGCGCTATCTGTAAAACAAAGAGACGCATTTCTTAGGCTTAAATCATCTGCTGATCGTATTAGCGGGAGCTTGTATAGGGAAGTGCCATTAGTCACAACAAATTACGGAGAGTAAAATCGTTAAATAAATTTGTATAGCAAATCTGAAAAGGTTTTTTTTGGTATGTATGAAAGATTAATGCAACTCTGATTAAAAAAAAATAAGTTATTGACTGCAGCAAACAATATCTGTAAGGAATGTCCTTTTGAGCACGTGATTATATGAACTGAAATAACTAGGAAATGTGATATTTTTTAACAATAAATGCGAAACATTTTTTTGATCGTTTGTATTACTAAAACACGACCTACGTAATGCAAGTCCTCACAACTTGTTTGTGACGTCACACGGAGAAGATGGTTGGCTGTTGTGAGCAGAATCCCTCTTTCTTCCATGTATATTTTAAATTCACTAATAAATTAATTACTTTTATTTCATAAAAAAGCTTATTCTTCCTAATGTTAAGACATTTTTTTGCAAAAAATTCAAAATGATTCATCTTTCCCCACTGTCAATAAAAGAAACATCATAGTAGAAAATCTTGAGGTCCTCTATATCTTATTGACAATTTTAATAACATTCAAATGTTCCAAGATTTGAATCACAATGTATATTTATTAGATATAAACAAAGGATATTTATTATTCGTTTTCTTCTTGTTTTAATGGATTTTTTTTATTACAAATTATTTTATCTTTTTGCTAAAAGTGTTTTTAAAGCTTAAAATTAAAATAATCATTAAGATTTTTTTAAAGTTTTAGATGAATTTTTTATTGTAGTGGCAGGTGATACATGTATTTTATATGAGGTAAAATAATTGTTTACTTTCAAATTTCTTATGAGGTTTCAAAAGCAATACTAATGTATTTAATTTAAAATTTCCACCAAGTAAATCAAAAATAATTACTTTAGCAGATTCGTTTTTTCACACTAAAACCATTTCTAAGAAGAGTAACCACGCTTATAGTATATTTCATATTTTTTTAGAACTAAAAACATAGACAAGCATCGGAAATACAGTCGAATTGAGCAGTTAAAAAATTGTCTACCCCTATATTCTAAATAATAGGTTCCATACAACAACTTTTAAAACACTCTGATTCGTCTAATTTTAACTTTTTTTTTGTCTGCATTCGAAATATCTTCATTCTTTGGTTCTTATTCTGATGTAATTTATTTACATTTAAAAAGTCGTACCAGAATAACCATACAATATGCAGTTTTTTAGCGAAGCATCTACCTAAAATGAACAACTTATCGAACAATGAGAGAATCTTCTTAAAAAATACAACCCCATCACTACCTCAAACAGCTATTGATTAACACATACGGCCTTGGACTTCTATGATTGATTCCAGTCATAAAGGCAACCGAATTCTTCAAGATTCTTTTGCCGCCCTTAGTCAACTATGAGCAGCATTTGAATTTCAACTAAAAAAAACGTATTAAGCCTACTTAATTTACTAACATTATATAAATATAATTGATGTATAGTTAAAGTGGTATTTTATGGAATCGAAGTATATGCATATTAATTAATCTACATGGTAGCCATAGTAAAATGGACAGTGCTCACAGTGTTCTGTAGCACAATAAATTTCCGAGAATGACGCCACATTTTGTGAGAAGATTAAACAAGACTTGAAGGATTCCGCGTAAAGAAAAGTGGTGCCAAAAGTCACCGCTAGGGGAATGCGTGGCGCTGAAAATAGAGTGCTAGCAAATGCAAATCAATTCGGAAATAAATTTACCTTTTAGTTTGCACTTTTGCTGATTTAGTTCAAGTGCAGTATGGCAACACTTTTAAAAAAGCGAAAAATTTACATAAACACCGATAAATTCTCTTAATCTGCAATTTCACTTACTGGGTAACAGAGAACGCTGAGCAAAAGAAGAAGTTCTTTATTCAAAATTCACGTTACATCCATTGGCACAGCGCCAGCTGCTTGGGCTTTAAAAGGCAATGTATTACTTTTCAAAACAATCGGATCGAGAGTTTATGTGCAATGTCTCCTTCTTCAGTCGGGCGTGCGTTGCTGGTCACATTATTTTACCTCAACCAGTGCAACGCGTCAGCCGCTCTTCCTGCTTTTAGAAAGCACAAAATATGCGTAAAGGTAACGTTCCTTTGTCAGTTAACGGGCTAACAGCAAAGGATAACGGGAGATTCCTGCAGACATGTTGCTTTTTTCTGTTGTGAATACTGTGCACAGAATGCAATATGTGGTCCACAAACACGGCAGCCGCATTGAACTTGATTTGAATGTACAAAATAAAAGGTAATTTTATTTTCTTGTTGATTTGTATTTGTTAACACTTTATTTTCTATTACACAACGCTACATATTCCTCTAGCGGAGACTTTTGGAACTTTTTTTTAGGAATCCATGTCCCCCTTTTGGTTTAATTTCACTACAAATTGTGGCGTCATTTTCGCAAATAGATCGCGCTACAGAACACTGTGAACACTGTCAGTTTAATTATGGCCACCCTGTATATCTATGCCTATATCAATATATATATATTTATACTGAAGCTCAATGTGTGTGTGTGTGTGTGTGTGTGTGTGTGTGTGTGTGTGTGTGTGTGTGTGTGTGTGTGTGTGTGTGTGTGTGTTAGCGCTCAACAGGCCAGACCGTTCGACCTACAGCTACCAAAATTGGCACATATAGACCTTGGCGGTCGGGTGTTTGAACCACTGAGACCTTTTTTAAAATTTTTTTAATTAAAACTTTAATTTGTCAAAAATTAAGAGAAATTATGACGTTTCTTCTTCCTAAAATATTCTTTCTTTCCGAAAATATTACAGCACCAAATTGATTTTTGCATCAAGTTAAAGAAAAAAAAACTATATTTTCAATGATACTGATGTTTTGACCAATAAAATAAATTATTATTTTCTTTGATATTTTAAAAATTTTAATTTAGTCGTATTTTTCACCAATTTATTTCGTTTAAAATAAAAATAAAATTTTATCTCCAAGATAATCTCAAAACATCAGCATTGAATAACGTGTTGCCATCACATTTACAAAATCTCAGATTGTTTTAAAAAAAAATAAGTTAATTACTTCCGCAAATAAAACCTTGAAAAATGTTATTTTCAGCACGCGATTATCTGAAATGAAATACGTAGGAAATGTGACATTTTTTAACCAATAAATGCAATTTTTTTATGATCATTTGCAATATCAAAATTACTAACGCAGAGATAGAATTAAAATAAATAAAAATAAAACTAAACCTACACGACCAAGTGGTGCTTCATTGATCGAAACATTAGATTTTATAAACTTGTTGTCATCATATTGAGAAAAGCTCCAATAAAAAAAAATCTTCTTTTGGAATTTGAAAGCTATTGAATTTAATAAAAAATAAAACATTTGAAAAATTCAAATCTTCCATCGCACATTTTAAGTTGTCATTTGAGAGCATTTTTTTTAAGTCATTGCTTATTTGAAATATTTTAAAGCATTAAACGGTTTGAAACAATCACGTGACTATGATTACCCGTTCGTCGATATTTAATAAAACTCTTTCTCTCTCTCTATCTTTTGTCTCCATATCGGTCTAGATCCAAAACTTTTGTCTTGAATTGTTTTTTTTTTTTTTGAAAATAGGTTTCTAATTGTTTTGAATGGCCACGTTATAATATTATTGAACAGTTCTTGACTTTAAAAAAAAGGAGTTTCTTTATTTATTTGAAAATTTTATGAGCACCAAAACTTTGTTTTGTTCTCTAGAAAATTAAAAATGAAGACAAAATAAAATCATATTCTAATATTTACAGTATTTTGAGAAAAATAAACAATAATAATACTCTTATAATGTCAATAAACAATGCATATATGTCACATATTACAAAAATACATATATGTCACATATTATGAAATCGTAAACAAACTTGTAGATGACATCCTTTCATAGAAACGATGAACCAAATTTCTATTAAGGTAAAAAATTGCTTTCCTGTTCTTTTTAAGTTTTAAAACAATAAAATATGTTTTTTTTTTAAATTTTTCTTTTGATGATGATGTCGTGTCCGCTTTTTACCGCGGAAAGAGGGGTGCAGTAGCTTCTGAGGGTATGAACCCCTGAGCACCCGAGGGCAGAAGTCTGACTTCTAGCTCAAATGAAGATGAAACACACACACATACGCTTGCACAGCCCCTTTTTACAGGGGGGCACATTCACACATCTCACAGATAGCACACACAGAAGTACAACCATGCCCGAACCGGGACTCGAACCCGGGACCTCCAGATCACGAGGCAGACGCGCTACCTCTGTGCCAGCAAGCCGGCAATTTTTCTTTTACTTATATGAAAAAAAATACATTGTTCAGAAAATCGTCCTCCTAAATGTAATGAATCTTCGTATTTTAATGTATCCTTCCGTAATAAAAGCACACCTGCTTTCTCAAAAGTATACGTTACAATAAATCTATGCTGGTAAAAAAAGGCAATACTTTCAAAAACGCATCTCTTTTCAAGAAAGTTTACTTAATAACTATGCAATATTGGAAAAGCAAGTAAAAATATACTAAATTATACTTACAAGGTTCTTATTACTTTTTAGGAGCAAATACGTTAAACAGTAATTTTTCAAATGCCATTAACAATTTCTTAACTTAAATGAAAATAATATTTATTTAGTTAAAGTGGTAAGACCCTGATCACCACAGTAAATAAGTCATGAAATTTAAATGCAAGAATCTGCATAGAGTAAATTGGTTAAAGTTCTGTTAAATTACAAATTTATTTTTCGATGATTATAAATAAGATATAATAAAACATCGAGCATAATTATTGAAAAAGAAATTTCAATAAAACTCCGTTTTCGAAATAAAATTAAAAAAAAGAAGGACCAGTCTTTAAATTAGTAAATCACACAAACAATATTAATATTCGGATATAAAACTGGTTCTGCCCATCTTAATAGATAATGCTAGGTATTAATTTGCCATCAAATTTTTGAGGAAAATTGTATCTGAAATTTAGCAAAAATATTTATATATTAATGAGGTCATTGTGGCTAAAATAAGTAGATAATTAGAACCTTCGCATTTTACGCCAGTATACCATTAAACATCGAAGGTTAAAACGAGAACTCTAAAAATCGAAAACCTTATTTGAAAATCTCGAGGAAAACTTGACTTCTAGAAAATCTTTTGAGCTGCAACTAAAACGGATGGAATAAATGAAAGTTTTCGGATACAAATATGACATCCGGTGGTAAATGAAATTCGTGTTTAATTAGTTATAATGGTAAGAACCTGAAAAACACAGGTGTAAAATATAGTATAATAAATTAAAAGTGAATGTTTTAGCAAATTTCTGTTTCCAAAATACAAAAACTGGGAAAAAGACCAATCTTTAAAAGGATCGAAATCACAATTATGTTAATAATAACCTGATTATAAAACTCATTCCTCGGATTACTAATAGATGGCGCAAGCAATTAATTTGCCTTCCAAATTTCAAAGGTTAACAGATATGATTAAAAGTTTGTGCATGAGCTCTGGTTATCACATATACCTAAGTATATGGAGTGAATAACTAAGAATAATTGTCAAGTTTAATATAAAAAAGAACATTTCTAGGAAATGATGTTTAATTACTTCTTTCCAAAGAAAACTACAGAAAAAATACAAAGACTCTTGTTGATCATGCGTCATTGAGTATAATTTTCGAATGCGGTTACAAGATTTATTATATAAGATTTCGTTAAACATGACAAAAATCATTTTACATACCCAGATAAGTGCAATACACAGACGTCGAAGTTGTGCATTACAAAAAAGATTGCTCAATACAATCAGAATCCACTTTAACAGTAAAGTTGACGTTACTGGGAAATTCTGGAATATTTAAAAACAATTAATGAGTGAATGTTAATTATTTAATTCAATCTTTAGGAACCCATATGAAATTTTGTATATTTATGCAAACATAAATTATACTTGATGAATAAATTTTTTTATGTATGATTTTCAAAAGCATTTAAATTATTAAATTCCTCCAAATTTTTTGGAGAAACTTCTATTGGAAATTGTCCAGAAAGATAATAAATTAAAGATGTTACTGTGGCTAGTAAATGTAAATAGAGAATTCGCATTTTAACCCAATATACACTTGAACGTCGCAGAACCAAATACCTTATCATCATATCTGGAGAAAAATATGCCGCTACAAATACCTTCGATCAGCAAACAAAAACAGATGAATAAATTACTGTGTTTTATAAGAATAATGAATTTCTTGTGATATTTCAAAATAATTTTTAGTTAGTTATAGTGGTAAGAATATAATCAATAGAGAAAACATAGATTGATTTTTTTTAATTCTGTTTTGAAATTACAAATACTGCAATCTTTTAAAGAAACTGAATCACTGACTTGATAATAATATTTAGAATACAAAATTCAGTACGCAAATTCTAAATAGATTGCTGTAGCAATAGATTTGTTTTCGAAACTTAAAAGTTTAACAGATATGATTAAAAATTAGTGCGTGAGCTCTGGCTATTACATACACTTAAGTATAACTAGTAAATAACTAAGAATAATTGTCAAGTTTAATATAAAAAAAGGTATTTCTAAGTTATTATGTTTAATTAATTCTATTTTATTGAAATGATTAGTAAGTTGCACAATTAACAATACAAACATATTTTAAAATATATTTAAAACTTTTTTTCTTTTTTTTAGGGGCCGGGATTGCCTGGTTGGTAGATCGTTGGACTCGTACTCCTTAGGTTACGGGTTCGAAACTCACCGGTCAAAACAATCCCCGAGTGTGTGGCGATTGGCGCTCGTTAAATCTGTTCGTGGTCGCAAAGTTCTCCATATCGAGAGTAATATCACTGGGGGTACTGGGTCAGAGGTGATCGTTCCCTGTTCCAGGTCTAAATTACGATCTGAGATGAATGAATGATTTGCGTGAATGTAGTCCGCCCCCTAAAAAGGGTTGCGATGAGTGTGTAGCTAAGTCGTACTTTTGGCCCTAGATGGCGCTACTTGTAAAACAAGAGACGTATATACCCGGCTTAAAATCTGCTGATGTATCAGCGGGGCTTGTCCATGGCAAGTGCCATAAGTAACAACAACAACAAAACTTCTTTTTTTAAAAAATTTTAGTAGTATACGTTATGTTTCAATGATATCCAGGTGTATTTTTTAAAATTTTTAATAGACAAAATCTCGGAATCCAAACATTCATAAAATGTATTTATGACGTCTGTTGATTTGCAGTAATAAAGAAGTAAAAAAGATAAAACAAAATTGTCTTAATTTTATTGAGTTAAAATATATTCCGAGATAATTTAAGGTGAGATAATGGATAAAAAATTCACAGAAGATCGAAAAATGAAAGGACTCTTAAAAAATGACCAAATCATTACTTCTTATAGTCAAATCTAAACACATATTCTCTAGGGCTTCTAAAAGTGAAACCACTAAAAACCAGAACTGAATTTCTCGGAAAACTTTTCCCACCACAAAATCATAAATGAAATGGTTTTGAACACAAATTAAACGGCAAAGAAACTAAAGATAAAGTTGCAGAAACATTATTTAATTGCTTTTTTTAAATAAAAATTATATTTAATTAAATTGGTGTATTTTGTAATAAGCAGTATATTCATTTTATTTAATTTTCAATAAATTAGATTCAAACTGTAAAACAAAACTTAAAAGTACGCAATGGGAATTAGTATACTGTAATAAAAGTAAACTACCTAATGTTTTGTTATTTACTTTATAGAAAAATATAGAAAAAATATTGTTGAAAGAGAATTAAAGAAACAAATAAACAATATGAAGCTACTAAAATGTATCTCTAGTCATCTTAACTCATTTATGTTAAATTTATTTGCATCATAATGTTCTATTAATGTTAATTAGAGTACAGTCAAAGTCACTAAATTAATACCTATCATGACTAGTGATTTGTAAAAAAAATGTTAAAGGCACGAATCCCTTATCAAGTGATGTTTCTTAAACGAAAGGGGGCCTCATTTGTATCATTCTTTTTGTATCTACGCACCCTTCAGCGGTATATATCGCTTAGTAGTTTTAGAGCATCTTTTGCTATCTTAAAACAGCAACGACGTTTCTAATTAAATTAACGTCATTTCATCTATATGTTACGAAAAAATTGTGCCTTTTCTCAAAGTAACAAATCTAAATAAATACATATAATATTCTTTTAAAAATAATAATGTTACTTAACATCAAAACAGAAATGACCTATCATGGCGACATCTGTTATTAAGAACACTAAAATACTAGTTAATAAAGCCCTATTTTGTCCAGTTGAAACTATTATCTGAGTTGATCGTGTCTGAGACATTTAAAAAAAACAGGAAATAATTATTGAAAAGTAATTTTTAATAAAAACGTATTTTAAATACATAAATACAATAAAAGAAACAGCCTTTAAAAGTATCGGAATTATAAAAGTACTCTTAATATCCAAAATATTAAATTCATTTTCCGCCCAATTTAAAAATATAGTGATATAATTGGTAGTTATTAGAAACACACAGTGAAAATGGTCACCGTATGAATTTGGAAATCTGGTTTCCACGAATTAAAAATTAAGGTTTCTCAATATTTCAATATGAACATAGTAAACCTAAATAAATACAACATGCAGATTTTGAATTTTGCGTGTTTAAAGTAATTACCGAATCGAATCAAAAATGGTTGTCGTTGTGAACGTTACATAAATATGCATTTTGGAATGTTTTCAAACAATGGGTATCAATTAGACACCTGAGCCCACTTGAAGTAAAGAAAAGCATAGTGATAGTAGAAATGCCACATGAAAAACTTTTTTAAAGACAAAATTTTTTATTTTTTATTTTTGTGCAGTGTTTTCACAGTTTATAAAAAATAGAATTAATAGAAATTTTCAAGTAATTGAAACCATTAATGTGTACTTTTCTCAAAACATTCGTTTTACAGATTTAAGAAAATAACCATCACCTGCTGTCTGGAAAATAAAGGCGGATTCCTAATCAATAATTTAGTATTTAGTTCAATTCAATCCCTTTACAGACAAAGTCACATTTATCTTATTGGTGTAGCCATATACGATGACTCGTGATCAAAACATTTTAGCTTTTATGCACGTTTTAACTTTAAAAAATCCAATTGAGAATATATATATATATATATATATATATATATA
>JAOUZG010041174.1:0-10519 GCA_026289955.1 Argiope argentata | reverse complement strand
TGTATGTATGTATGTATTGTGTGTGTGTGTGTATTGGATCGCGTTTAAACCTTCCTGGAAAAGCAAATTATTACCTTAAGGTGTCATTGATTCTATTAGAGGCAAATCCGGAATAACTCTTGTGAAGTTAATGCTTTTAATTGAAGTGAATTCCCTATCTAAAAGCAAAGGTATTTTTATGAAAATGAATATTTGTTTCATAATGCTTTTTATAGCAGATGGGAATGAAAATTATAAGCCTTTGTAAGATTCCCGAAGTTTTTATTTTGAACAACTTAATGAAAACTTCTCATTAATTGCAAACTTAATAATGCACGTATCTGTCATAACTTATATACATTCATTATAAGATGCAAATTTCGAACTTTCATTTTCGAATAAATAATAACTATTTTTTCCGAATATATAATTACTAATATTTGTTATATTGAATGTATTGCGCTATGAGTATTCAGTATACTCTGTATATAATAGTTTTTTTTCTTGTTTTACGCTATAAAATAGTGAATACGAAATCAATAAAATAACAATTGTTTCCCGGAACGGATAATTGCGTTCCGGGTGAATGCTACAAACTACCAACGACATTGTTTTAAATTACACTTAAAGATATTTGGTAAGGACTTTCTTCTGCTGCCCTTATCCATTTTTAAGTGAATAAGAGATTCACCAGGTTGCAGAGACATTCCAGAAACTATGGAACTAGCATCCGATGCTTCAGCCTGAGAGAAGGGAGGGTGAATCGTCAGGAATGAGCTAATGGTCATCGGTCCCTGGGGGCAAGGAGAAGGTGACAGGCAACGCCATTAGAGTAAAAGTGCAGGAGAATCCATTTCGAGAATTCCAATGGGAAGATGGTAAGGAGGTCGCACTAATCCGACCAGGGAGGGTATACGACTTTTAAGGGGCCGTGACCATATCCGGCCTTTACAGAAGAATGGTCAAATGCTATTTCACCAGATTGCAATGTTTGTCTTCGAAATCGTTAGGCTCTAATCGAAATTCTAAGTTTTAATTTGTATAGTTACCACCAT
The DNA here is from genome assembly GCA_026289955.1 of Argiope argentata. Taxonomy (NCBI): domain Eukaryota; kingdom Metazoa; phylum Arthropoda; class Arachnida; order Araneae; family Araneidae; genus Argiope; species Argiope argentata. The sequence continues at coordinate 9,485 of JAOUZG010041174.1, read as the reverse complement.
CTGCTATACTGAATGATACAGACTACCAACGACAATATTTTAACCCCTTAAGTGGTTTATTTTCCTTGCTATCTAATAAGATGACACCTTCTACTTTGGGAATATTTCCTTGTTTTTATTCAAATGGAAATCCATGGAATACTTGGCTTATCTACGTATTCGAAGTCATTTGACTATTGAATTATAATTGATATGAATGATTTATTTTTTGTGTACAACTATCAAAATCCGATAAATCGATGCCCGCACGGCATACGGGCAAACCGGTTAAGGGGTTAAATTACACTTCAAGATATTTGATAAGCACTTTCTTCTGCTGCCCTCATCCACGTTCAAGTGAATAAGAGATTCAGCAGGTTTCAGAGACATTCCAATAACTATGGAACTAGCATCAGACTAGCTTCAACATGAGAAAAAGGAGTGTTAATAATCAGGAATTTGATTCAAAAATCATTTTTGTATTAGAAATATTCAGTTAAAGAAAGGATTGTGTATCATTTAAGTATCGGTAATATAATTGTAAAACAATAGATTTTAGTTGCTATAAAAATCCTCTGAGAAAAGGTTTGGGGACTATAAAAAGTAATGCGTTTGGACTTATCTAGAACTGAATGAAGATGAAATGGATCTAGTAAAATAAATTATTTAAATTCCTTACCATGAAATCTGGCAGTTAAGATATTCTTAGTTTGGTTTGAATATCAACAAGATGCTTGGAGAATAGCCTGAAGATAGTGGTATTACACCTATAATAAGAAAATTTCTAGATATTAGATTTTAGAGAATGATGCATTTGTATTTTATTGTTATATGTAATCTAATCAAGAAAAGATTCAGTTTTAAATAAATTTGACAAGAAAATCAAACCTAAAACTTTAATTATCATATAAAACAAACGAAATTAATATATTTTTTTTATTTACAAAACATTAAGAAAATTCGAGGTTTTAGTTAGATCAGAAATCTCGTAGGATAAAGAGAGTAAGCAACATAATTATAAAGGGAAAATATCTTTATGATTCAAATTCTGGACAAGCAATTTATATGGTATTCATTTCATTTTCAATTTAATCAAGACTAAATTTTAGTTTACCTAGTAAATTAGACAATCAAATGAAATCCAAAAGTACAACACTAAATTAATCTTGTATAAGCAAAAAATCCGTCACAGTATAAGCAAATTCTCGTATCAAATGTGACAGTGCTATTTGTAGTGCTCATGATTAACTGGAAATAATCAAAATATTTGTTTTTAATTGTTCTTTAGAATCTAATCAAGAAGATATTTCTTTTAATTTGTCAAGTAAATTAAGTTCGAAATTGCAACACTAAATTAGTCTTTTATAGGACATAAATCTCTGTCAAGCGAAAAATGCATTCATATATAAGATGTAATTATTAAATGATTAGCGCTTATCATTATTTGGAAAAAATCAAAATTAAAGAAAAAAATTCTAAATCACCCTGTAAATTTGGTATGCTAAATAAATCTAAAAGTTTAATTATTAAATTAAATATAATAATATAAGTTTGAAATAAAATATAAACTAATTAATGACATTACAGAAAAGTATGCCTCCAATTCTACTTTTAGTTAGCTCATTGTAACACACATAGTTATTGCTCAAACAATCCAAGTTTTAAGCATAAACCGATTGTTTTACCGGACATTACTATACTAATATCTTCAGGATTGAATTTTCATAGAAAATGGGTGGCATATACAAGAAATCAGGGATAACCAATACAGGCCTTTATAAATGGCATGCATAAGAAATCGAAAACTGCAAATACAGAACTGGAACGCTTAGAAGCTACCGATGCATCAGAGTCAGTGGCGTAGCAGTTTGTGTGCTTCCACTGAATAGCAAAAAAAGGAAGGATTCAATAGAACTAGCATACAAATGCGTCCCACAAAATAATATGAAGTTCTACGATGATCTACAATCCGAAGACGCAACAAAAAAAGTCCGTAGAGGAGGAGTGCATGATGATGATCTCCTGTCAACTTTACAACGGAAAGAGAGAGTGCAGTAGCTTCTATGGGTATAGACCCCTGAGCACCCGAGAGCAGAAGATTGACTTCTAGCTCATATAAAGCCTAGTTCCAACGACCTGCGAATCTTCAGCTGGGCTACGCTTTTTTCCATTTTACCCCTTTTGCGGTTTCTTGGGGTCCTTTGATGCCTAGACACTATTGACAATTCTCGGGCAAACTTCGGACGAGTCCACAGACATCTAAGGACACCAAGAAACCGCAAGAGGGGTAAAACAGGAGAATGCGTGGCTCGTCTGAAGATTCGACGGGTCGTTGGAACGCCACTAGGATGACACACACACATGCGCTTGCACAATCCCTTTTTACAGTGGGGGGGCACATACACACAACTCATAGATAGAGCACAGAAGAACAATCATACTCTTACTGGAGTTCGAACCCGGGACGCCCAGATAACGAGGAAGACGTGCTTCCTCTGTACCGAGTTGCCAACGGGGGAGTTTATGATTAACGAAATTGTACATTTTTATTTTTAAAGTCAAGTTGTATATATTTTGTTAGTTTATTTTAAATAAATAATAATATTATAGCAAACTGCATTTTTTGTGAGATACTTTTCTCAGAAGTAGACAGAATGTCTATTTGGTTGCAAGAAAGAGGTAACTGCAGCATTCCAACATGGGCCCCGTCGTTTGGAAAAAATATTTTTGAGTGAAAATACTGTGATATGTAGGAACAATTAATCAGATTGATAAAAAAAACTTCAAACAATTTGAAATTTAAAATTTTCAAGCGTTTCTTACATTTTTCTACAAACTTGAATATTGGATCAAAATCCTTTTTGCAGCAAACCCTTCAATTTTTGAAATTTGAGATATCTCTTAAATATCCAGAAAGATAATATATATTATATTGTTATTTTATATAGTAACTTGCGAGGGAATAGTTTTTAAATTCGTGTTCAGCTTAATTGCCAAAGATGTAAAACAATAAAACGCGTGATCTATTCGACGCTTATATGCCAGCAACAGCAAAATATGTTTTTAAAAATTCTCTACTGACAAGACAAAAACAACTTAATAGAAATCACATAGTAAATTTGATATCAAGTGAATGCGAATTATAAATGTAAAACATATTGAAGACTACTGGAAAATTGTAACCCCTTGACCTTGGCATTCAATGTGTTAAAAAAATCGAAACATAGGCATTTATTCAATCAGTATTGTCCCATTTCTTCAAATTTACAGATACAGCCAGCTAAAGGCTTCCTTTTGAGTGTTAGATGTAATAGATTTAGAAGTGGTGTCTTTTACCTACTTAATGTCATATACAGAGTGTCCCAAAAGGTCTTTTACAAACTTAGCATGCTGGTCTGTCATATCGTGATGAACAAGTTTTACAAAAGAACTTGTGTCCGAAAATTCAAATGAGACCGCTAGAGGGCGATAAGAGCAGGTTTGGATGGGGAGAAAAAAAGGATATCGACAGCGGTGTTGATATGATTTTTAATACAAAACATTATTACATCACGACAAATGCTCAAAATTCTTTCCATTCGCCACAATGCACGTTTCACAACGTAGGCGCTTTGATTCCTGCCCCCGTTCAAATTGGCCAGGAGTGTCACGGCCACGGGCTGCTTCCATGATCCTGGCGATAAGATTCATGTCCGATGTTACGGCTGTTTCGTACACCATGGACTTCATGTGTCACCACAGGTAGAAATCCAGGGGACTCAGGTCGGGGGATCATGGCAGCCGTTGTACTGGTCCGCCTCTACCGATCCAGCAATTAGGATAAGTTCTATCGAGGTATTCTCGAACAGCGTAGCAAAAAAAAAACATGAACAAAACATGACTGGGCTGACTTCTGTTTGGGAAGCGCTCAAGGTACATCCATTTCCATTAGCGGCGCCATATACATAATGCATGTCGGTCATTTTTGCGTTACTAAACTCATTCATCCTTCTCCTTTAACGTCCATGCCTGAAATGATGGTTTTCCCCACTCTCCCGTTTTTGTGCAATTATCGCCCACAGGCGGTCGCAGTTTTAATTTTCGGACACAATTTCCTATGTAAATCTTGTTCATCAAGATATGACAGACCAGCATGTTAAGTTTGTGAACGACCTTTTGGGACACCCTGTATTTGGCAAATGCTTCTTTTACCAGTTAGATGTCTTTATACAGCCTACTTGAAGTTATTAAACCAAGAAAATCTACCTTTTCCACTTCTCGAAAGTGATCTATGGTTGGCAAGGTTTACCCACCGATGCGAAATAGGCATTAACATAGCCCCTCCGAGTGAGTTCACCCCCTAATGCACAGCTGTCAGAGTGACCAGAAGCGAATAAATCAGAAAAAGGGGAACCAGTTGCGAGCCATAAGATATTTACTTTGAAAGCACCCCTCTGTCCCCCTAGGGTATAAGTACGGGGAGTGTCGTTGTGTGTTCACAGACCGCGAAATTTCTATTAGGAAGCCATTACAAGACCACTTCTTTGCATCGGAGATTCCTGATTTGTTAACGACAAGTCACATTAAGAGAAGTGACTGGGAAACAATGGGCAGGTGGTTTTAAATTATTTTTTTCACAATTATATACAATTTTGACATTATCACTTTCAATTTAGTTCTTCCTTGATTTTTCCATAGTTCTATATGAATTTTTCATTGTATTAAGCATAATAATATGTCTTGCAATATATTTTTTTGGACATTTAGAAATCCCCGTGCCCCATTAAGTATCACAAGAGGTTTACAGAAATAGACAACACATTTCATGCAAATAACACCGCTTCATGCCCCTGTAACCATAACCACCTGGTTATTTAGTCCTGTTCTACACACTAACACATTTCATACAGACATCACATACAGAACAACTACTCACATTCGCTTGTACAGACCCTTTTTACAGAGGGTGGGGACATTTAAACATATTGCAGATAGAACAGATAAAGAACAACCATGACTGAAAAGAGACTCGAACCTAGGAAGCCCAGATCATCGGGAAGACGCACTCCCACTGTGTCAGAACGTCGTCCCAGGGGTAGAACAAGACAGACCAGTCTTGCAATATGTCTGTTAATTTTACAATGTATTTTTTTTCGAGGACACTTTCCACATACAAAGTCTTTGCCATTATTTTTTCACCAATTATGTCCGTACATCGAAAAATTTGAGTTCAAGCACCCCATGACGCTCTACTCAAATTGGAAAATTTAAGAAAAGATATGGATTTAATAGCCATTGAAAAGTACCGGGTGTCCAAAAAGTTCCCGTACTCCAAATTTTAAAAAAATCATTGTCCATGATTTTTTTTCAAGTATATTAAATTTTGCCATACGAGTAATGAAACCATGGACATGCTTGAAGCTTTTTTCGGCGATCGACTTATCTCAAAAAAAACTTTGGCCAACTCGATCCCCTGATCTGACCATCCCGGACTTTTTTCTGTGGGGATATTTAAAGGACAAAGTTTATGAAGGTGATCCTCAAACAATAGATGATTTGAAAATCGCAATTACCCAAAGGATACAAGAAATCCCCTTTACATGCGCAAACGAGTTCAGCTTTGTCTCCAAGAAAGGGGTGGACATTTTGAACATTTATTATGAATGTAAGTTCGGTATTTTTTCCTTAGTTGTGATAAAAGTGCTTTTTATCATTGGCATAAAAATAATTCTTTTTAAACCTGGTGTTTTTGTAAAATAAATTCACAAATCATCAGTACGGGAACTTTTTGGACACCTGGTACTTTGGAATTTAACAGTGTTTTCCTCTCTAAAACATTTTCTTGAAAAATAAGATATATTTTTTATAAAGCTTTATGTTAAAGAAGATCACTTCCAACCATCCGAGTAGGTTAATTTGGTGTGTCCGTATATTTAAAATCAATTCTAATAAATATTTTGACATCCTTTTCTGCTAAGTCGGGGACTTTTTTAAAAATCATTGGAAATATTCTCCCTTCGACTGTCTAATTTTTTAAAGCAATATGGTATTTGGTTTCCAGTTCTCTTTATAAAAATCTGAAACTCACGAACCTATCAGAGGAGTAGATGGAAGGGAGAAATTCTCCAAGGTCAGGTGCATTCCTTATTCACTGACTTTATTATGTTATTATTCAATATGTGATAATTAGAGTTTTGTAGCAGAATTTTTTTAAAAAAACCTTCCATTTTTGGAGTATTTATTTCATTTAGTATGGTCAAAACTCACATATATAGAAGAACAATTTTAGTCACGAGACGTTATGTTAAGTTCCTTTTCCTGTATTTTGACATTTTGCATAATAAAGCAAATACGGTTCGTCTCATTTCCGTGATTTTATCTCTCTAAGGTGTGAGACGCAAAACGATGACATATTTAACCTCAATTACCTCCCTATTACAAACTCTTTCAGTATTTTCCCCACGTGTTATGTAAGTGTCGTTTTTTAATCTGAAATTTTATTTTAACTCAAAACTACATATTGGTTGTTTTTATGGCCAGTTCATTCATGCCCGTCGGGAAATATCACCAGAAGGGACATGGTTCAGGAGCCAAGAAATCTTTTAGGATTGTCACACAGTATATTTTTTAATAATATCATTAAACATGACTCATATTAACTTCCAATGTTAATGTTCAAATGATATTTTTAAAAAATTCAATAACAAGTAAAAAAAGGAAGTGTTTAAACAAAAAAATATTATTACTTTACAAAAAAAAGAATGATCAAATTTGAAGAATATAAATATTCCATGATTTATCAGATAATATAAATATTCCATGACTTTATATTCCATATAAATATTATATGATTAATATTTAGACCCCTTGAAGTAAATAGCGTTCTAAACTACTTTATTGTAAATTGTAACCTCTTTTCTGCAATATTACGAGTTATCCACCATTTTTTCGCATTATAGAGACTAGTCCGAATTAATTTTATGGTTAATTGTAATAATCTTTTTTTTATTTTTTTCTATTTTGACTAAATAAATGCCTCTTGACTCATGCGCAAAAGCACGGAGGATTTTCGAATCCGTTAATGAACCGTATGTGAATTCTTACGAATAAACAGAATGATAAATATATTGATAAATTTAATCCTTAATAAAGACAAGTCTTTATATTATATTACAAAATTATTAAACTCTTATCGTTTTAAATTATTATGTAACACATGCAAACGGATGTATAGATATTAAGATTTCCTTTCAAAGTGTGTCTATAATCCAAGATCTGCAAATAATGAAGTTTTGTTTAAACCAGTTTAGTTCCCTTCACATCCCGTTACAAAGCAGCATTAGGGTTGTTTTAGGACGAACCTCGTAATAATTTTGAACCGCAATCAGATGACGACAACGACATCTGAGCTGGCACATTTCTTCATACCATTTTGGCCTTTTGGTAGAATCGGGTCTCGAACCTGAAACCCTATATATATATATATATATATATATCAAGATGCGTCAAAATTTCGAATGCAAATCTTTTGACGATCATAATGCTTTTATTTTGTTTGTTTTTGTAAATCTGATATACAGGAAAATACAAAAGAAAGAGAAAATTTAATTTTCCGAAATCATTCGATTAATAAAAATTTCTGTTAATATATGCATCGTCAATCGATATTTAACTTAGCAGCAGAAAGTATGTTGCAAAGTAATATAGCAGAAAGTATGTTACAAATAAAAAAACCTCTAAATTATTTTTTATGTATCCTTCATTTAAGAAATGCAAAAATATTATATATCTTTTAATTGGTCTCTATGTTAAATCGCAAAATAACAGTCGTCACGGCTAAACTTTATATATAAATCAAAAATTGGGGGAAATCCTCACTGTTTCTCTTTTTTAAAAAAATACACGCGAAAATCAGATAGTCTTGGTTAAAAATATAGAAATTATGTTGCAAACAGTTCACCTTGAGCGTTTCACACTTTCAACCGTCAAAGTTACTCTAATTTTCGCGCGGAAATTGCTTCAGACTTGCATGCATGAAAAATTAAAACTATGCTGTACTATCTGCCAACTTGGCACAAATGGCTACTCACGCCAGATTCAATTATACTCGAGATTTTATAAGTGTAACAACTAAGATTCTTGCTTGGAATTAATCCAGAATTCTTTACGAAGGATTTGAATTGTTGAACTTATCTTTAGTAATAGAACGATTTGTTTTAAGCTGTTGTTTTTTATACTTGTCAAAAGTTGGTATTTATTGTAAAGAAGGGAAAAAAATTAAATATCAGTAATTCTCTTTAAATATCTACTTTATTTTTAAAACCTGTTATTTAAGACTCTGAAAATATTTAAATATGTAATAAAAGTAGAAAGGGATTGTCCGATCTCTATCAGTATTACCCTACGGGGGCATATCGAAAAGAAGATATGCATCCGGCATGGTGGTTGGATTTCGCCATCATGTAGGGTATACAAATAAGTGGTTCCTGGTTCATCCCGTTGATGACGGGACTTACTTCCTACGAGAAGGGTTGTACCGCGACCGGTGATGGTTCTTAGGACTCAACCACAGTTCCCACGAGTGTTGCTGTTGCTTCGGTACGGTCAATCAATGTAATGGCTTATTCCGTGTGCCTTTGGGAGGGAAGTCTGGTATAACTTTGCAATTGTATTTTTTATGTACTAACCGGAGTCCTGGCACAGAGGTAGAGGTAGCGTGTCTTCTTCATGATCTGGGTGTCACGGGTTCGAGTCCCGATCAAGGCATGGTTGTTTTTCTGTGTTCTATCTGTGAGGCGTATTAATGTCCCATCCCCGCGGAAAAAGGGGCTGTGTAAGCAGATGTGATAAGCGTGTGTCATTTTCCTTTGAGACGGAAGTCATACTTCTTCCTTCATATGCTCAGAAGTCCTTATCATCGGAAGCTACTGCACCCCTCCTTCTGTTGTAAAGCGGACGTCTTCATCATCATGTAGTACTCTTCATTCCTGAGCTGTTACATGCACTCTGTAACGTGCGGGCGTCCTGACACAGAGGTAGAGAGTCTTCCCCGTGATATGGGAGTCCCGGTTAGCGTAAAGTCGTTCTTCTATGTTCTATTTGTAAGATTTGTGAATAATCTCCCCCCTCCCTGTAAAAAGGGTCTGTTCAAGCGAATGTAATGAGTGATTTGCAAAAGTCATACTCTTGACCCCAGTTGGCTCTAATACAAAACAAGAGACACTGATTAGGCTTGAATCACTGACTGCCTCAGTGAGGTTGTCCATGACAAGTGCCATAAGAAACAACGACAAGTCTGTAACTCCTATGCGCCCTCTGTAACGTCCTCAAAAATACCCTGTGATGGCAAATAGCATCCTCTTTCTCCTCTGTTTAATATTTTTTAATGTATTTGTCTTTTTTTATGGTCCCTACGTGCTCACTTTTTTTGTACATTTTGATGCTAAACAGATCTTTTATTAATTATAAAATTGTTCAATCCGCAGACCACAAACACTATACACTCAATGGATAAGTATTTATATTAA
>JAOUZG010041166.1:0-15036 GCA_026289955.1 Argiope argentata | reverse complement strand
TCACCAAAAACACTTTCGCCAATAGCGATTACAGCAAGTGAAGGACAAAATTCCCCGAATCTAAGGGTCATAACACAATAGGGGAAAGATTTTATGAGGCGATTAGGGTCAGCTGGAAAGTTTGTGGGGGAATGAAATCCAAACTCGTTACTGGTACTACAGTTGTGCCGACCCATAAGGAAAGGTAAAAAAAATTCTGGTACGACAGTTGTACCGCCGTAAGCTAGAGGTTAACTTCATTATTTTCAAAAAAGTAGTAGAAAAAGTGGTTAAAATATTAACTTCTTATTTAGCATTCCAGAAAAAGTGCTCAGAATTCTGGAAATGATGAAGGATTTTGTTTGGTTTGTATGGTTTATTGGCGCAAGAGCCATGTTTGGCCATACTGCGCTAAGCAAATGGTAAAATTATAAAAGATAGAAAATATAATCTCTTGTTCAATTAACATATGAGCAATGAGTTTAAAACATATTAGTTTAATAAAAACAATGATTAGAGAAAAAATTTAAAACATTGTACTATTACAGTTTGAAACAATGATGTAAATGTATATGATCTAAAAAAGAAGGTTAAACAAACAGAATAATAAAAATTCTCATATACAAGTAAAAACCCCAATAGCCCTTAAGAACTAAAAAATGTTTGGGTGGTATTTTTCACATACCAGGTCTCGTAATGTGAAAGAAGTCAATGTAAAAAAACAAGAACGATGAGAATTAAAAACTGGACATTCAATTAAAACATGATGAACAGTAAAAGGTACTTGACAGCTGTTGCACATAGGTGCATTTTCTCCAAATATTAGATGTTTATGGGTAAAGCGTGTATGACCTATACGGAGACGAGTCAATTTAACATCCATCTCACGTATAGGGTGAACCGACCAATAAAAAATGTCCGTTTTAATAAAATGTAATTTATTTTGGATCTGCAGATCCCATGAACTTTGCCACATAGAACAGATATAACGATAGATGGACCTTTTAACGTCGCAAAAGGGAATTCCTATGTTTAAAAAGGTCGTTGCAGTTTTTGCAGCCAAGTCCGCCTTCTCATTCCCCCAAGATGCCGACATGGCTCGGTACCCAACAGAAATTTATTTCAAACCCATCTCTTTTAATAATTGCAAGAGAAATAAAATTTTAATGGCAAATGGATGCATCCTATTTTGATAGTGTGAAAGTGTCTTCAAAGTACTCATGCTATCGGTATAGATAACATATTTACGGTGAACAGAGGTTGAAATTTTCTGAATAGCAAAGAAAATCGCCACTAACTCAGCAGTAAAAACTGAACAACAATTGTGCAGGCGGTGGCTCAGTGTTTCAGATGGAAGAATCATCCCACAGCCAACATAACCATCTGATTTAGAGCCATCCGTAAAAATGGACACAAAAGAAGAATACCGAAAACGGTGGTACAAAAAGAGCTGTTGAAGAACAAATGGATCTGTTAATTTGTCAAATCCAGTAAAAGGATTCAAGAAAGAAAACTGTGAGATGTCCCAGGGAGAAAAACAATAAGAGTTGGTAGTTTTAACATTAACAGTGTTAAGGTCCGAGTCAGGCAGAAGCAATCGGGCTCTCTCACAAAAGGGAAGGATGTGAGAGGGGCGGGCATTATACAGGCGACGAAGACCAACTGGTAATGATATTTCATTCAGTGGATGCTTCAGCACGGATTTTGTGCGGAAATGAAATAAGGCAGACAGTTTCTTGCGTCTGAAAGAGGTAGCTGGTGACATGTAACATAGAGGCTTTCAACTGGAGAGGTGCGAAATGCACCAGAGCAAATGCGCAAAGCAGAATGATGGACCGTATCTAACCGTTTAAGGACAGACAAACAAGCGGAACCATAAACCATACACCCGTAATCAATTCTTGAGAGAACTATTGCCTGATAAATTCGTAGAAGAGAGGTACGATCGGCGCCCCAAGATGTTCTGGAGAGCACTTTCAATATATTCAGTGTTTTTTCACACTTCTTCTGCAAGTGTAAAATATGCGGAAGGAAGGTAAGCTTTCGATCAAATATCACTCCCAAAAACCGAATTTCGTCCACTACAGGAATAGGTATGTTTCGAATGGCAATATTTGGATCTGGGTGAAGGTTCCTCTTCCGACAAAAGTGAACACATCTACTTTTCTCAGGAGAGATTGCGTGTCCATTATTATTGCACCAAATTACCAACCTATTGACTGCATTTTGTAACTGCCGCTCTATGATATTCATATTGCTACCTTGACATGAAAGCTGCAAATCATCAACATAAAGGGTTCCATTAACTGATGATGGTAAAACCGATAAAATCTGACTGATATGAAGTATAAAAAGTGTAACACTAAGGACACTGCCCTGTGGAACACCCTCAGCTTGTATAAAATTATTTGAGTAAACATTACCAATACGAACACGAAAAGTACGAAGTGATAAAAAATTTAATAAAAAAGTGGGCAAATTTCCTCTAAAACCAAATTTAAAAAGTGTGTAGAGTATACCATAGCGCCATGTACGGTCATATGCTTTCTCAATGTCGAAAAAAATGGATACAAGGTGGTTCCTCCTAACAAATGTGTTGCGTATCTGGGTTTCCAATAGAACGAGGTTATCAAAAGTAGATCGACCTCTTCGGAAGCCACTTTGCAACGGGGAGATGCATCCTTGTTTTTCCAGTTCATGCACAAGACGAGCATTTACCATGCGATCAAAGATCTTACAAAGACAATTCGTCAAAGCAATGGGCCTGTAACTCAAAGGGTTCGATGAATCTTTTCCAGATTTTAATATTGGAATGACAATAGCTTCGCGCCATTGTGAAGGGTACTTTTGTTCAGTCCAAATTCTATTGTATAGTAGTAACAGATTTGAAAGAGAAGTGTCATTCAAATGGCGAAGCATATTGTATGTAACTCCATCAGGCCCGGGACTGGTATCATGGGTATTGGATAATGCTGTTTTCAATTCGTACATCCTAAATTCACAGTTATAAGAAGGTGTGCTTCGGTCATTAAAATGCAAATGCAACCGTTCCGCGCGATTCTTAACTGCCAAAAATTCAGGACTAGAAGAATCAATTGCGGAAACTTGTGCAAATGCTTGACCTAGAATGTTGGCAACGTCTAATGGGGAATAGTACTTCACATTATCCCTATTTAGAACAGGAATGGAAGATTCGTGATATATGCCATTAGCAGCTTTTACCTTTTTTCCATAGAGTTTTGCTAGATGTAGAGGATGTTATTGATGATATGAATTGAAACCAGGATTCCTTCTGGCTACGACGGCGTATACGTCGTGCTAGTGCTTTTGCTTTTTTAAAGGCAACAAGGTTCTTTGTAGTAGGGTACCTTCGAAACTTTTTCCATAACTTTTTCTGCTGTTTGTAACTATCGCGACAGTCGTCGTTCCACCACGGTCGGCGAAATTTTCTTAGACGTGGTGAACTCTTTGGAATAATATCTACGACATTTTGAATTGCTTCCGAAATATCTGTAGTATTGATCATGGTCTCTGTGATATCTGCTAACTGGGAAAACGTAGTCCAGTCTGCCCGCTGGAAAAGAAAACGCGGAGGACAAAACGTCGCTCCACCGCTATCAGCATGGGAGATAATAACAGGATAGTGATCGCTATTATATAAATCGTTGCTAACTGACAAGGTTAGCAACGGCAGTAGTTCAGGAGAACATATGACCAAGTCAAGGCTGTGGAAGGTGCGTGTGGGTTCATGAAAGTATGTTATTTCATCATTATTGAGCAAACAAAGACAGTTATTAGAAATGAACTGTTCTATTTGTTGCCCACGAGAATTTGTACTGTTCGAACCCCACAAAGTACTATGGCCGTTGAAATCACCAAGTAGGATGAAAGGTGAAGGAAGCTTTTTAACTAAGTTGTTAAGGTCTTGCTGACAGATGACATCATGAGGCGGTAAGTAAATAGAACAGACTGTGACTAAAGTTTTTACGTGAACTTGTATAGCCACAGCCTGCAGAGAGGTATGTAGGGTAATAGGATTGCTTGGATATAAATTGGAAGTAAAAATGCAGACCCCTGCAGAACTATAAGCTCCAGTGTCTGCATCTTTCCGAACACAATTGTAACCACGTAATTTTATTGGGAAATTTGACTTCAAAAAGGTCTCTTGAAGACCAAAGCAAACAGGATGAAATCTGTTAATAATTGTCTTAATATCTTGAAGTTTGGAACGAATGCCGCGACAATTCTAAGAAAGGAAGGTACCCATTAAGAGAGAGGTTTATGAGGAGAGAGAGAAGTAACAGTTGTTGGAGTTGCCTCATCCTCGCAACTCATACTAAGCTCACATTCATCCTCAGACGGATGTAGTTTAATATCGGGGCTATTTAGCGTGTCTGGAAATATGGACTAAGTCCTTATGGACAACGCCTTGCGTCGCTAGCCCCAATGCGACGGAATTTTTTGAAGCTGAGTTTTTTTAATTTCTTTCGTAGGTCCTTTTGCGTAAGGCCACGATTGGCAAGGTTTAATGTCAGTGAAGTTTGCGATTTTGATTTTCTTCTAACATGTTTTAGAGTATCATCATTAGCTTTCAGAGAATGTTCGGTATCAGAATCAGAAGTTTTTCCAGTATTTGGTGTTTTTCTGGAATATTTTACACAGTAATCACAAGTAGAATTTTCACAGAAAGTTTTTTTTATTGCTGAAGCATAACTGACACCAGGAGTTGGGGTTTGTGCATTAATTTTTCGTCTGGCTTCGGGATAAGATACATTTTCTTTGATTTTTACTGCAGTAACTTGCTTTTCCAGCACCCAGCGAGGACAAGATCGAGAATATGATGGATGTTCTCCGCCACAGTTTACGCACTTCTCTTGTGCGGTACACTGTTGGCTATCATGGCCTTTTTGTGCACTGCGAGCACAAGTAAGAGACCCGCGGCAGTTCATTTTAGAGTGGCCAAAACGCTGGCACTGGAAGCACCTCAAGGGATTGGGGATATATGACCTCACCGGTAACTTTATATAGCCGGCATAAACGAACTCCGGTAATTTGGGAGTATTGAAAGTTAATATGTGGTGTTTCGTCTCAAGTAGCTGTCCGTCACGTCGTATAGAAATTCGACGGACGTGTGTAACACCTTGAGTTTTCATTTCAGAAGTTATTAACTCTACGGGAAGATTTAGTATTTCGCCGCAGGTAATGACACCTTTAGAGGTATTCAAAGATTGGTGAGGGATGACAGAAACTTTTATTGTTGCCAACGACTTAAGTTTTTCTATCTGTTGTGCTTGTTTGCGGGAAGAAACCTCCACAAGCAAGTCACCAGATCTCATTTTTCGAATGGATGAAACTTCGCCAACTGTAGAATTTATAGACTTTTGTACTAAAAAAGGAGATACTGATTCAAATGTATCTTTGTTCTGAGAAACTCTTTTAATAATAAAAAATTTATCAAAATGGTCATATTGGTTGCCAGAATTTAAAACTTTATGATGCCTACTGAAGGGACCACGTTTCGAGGAGCCCATACGATATAAAAAGAATTCAGGTCCAGCGGTATCGCCCACCACGGAGCCCTACAAGGGATGGCAGTAACTGGCTCTAGATTTACCTAGCCTCAGCACTTTCCATAATACTAACTGGTACCTATACGCTGGGAGTTACCCCCGGGGACAGTGACCACCCTTAACGCCAAGCCCAAGGAATAACCCCTTCGCTTGATCCCTAGCAGACTAATCACTCATGTGGTTAGGTACCGGCCGATTGATACACCGGGGACCACAGTGCACCGCCCGTCTAATGGGTCGCCACGCATGGCCAACACGTGGGGTTTTTGGCTGTCCATGAGAAGCAAGAAGCAAACAGAGCGGCGACAGCTTCTCATGGAGAGCTCCCTCGCTGGCCGTCGGCGGAAAGAAGGATCAAGCAGACAGAAAAGGCGTAGTGGAGAATAAACATAAAATGAGTAAAGATCCCTGGGAACCTCGGGATTGGGACACCCGTACTCACCTATAGAAGGTGAGCCCCTGAGGGGGAATTCGGTCGTGAAAATTAGAAATGGTTTTCAAAGCACTCATACAGTCAGAATAAATACAAAATTTACGTTGAGTAGAAAACTCAATCTGCTGGAGTGCGCAAAAAATGGCTGTTAGCTCAGAAGTAAACACCGAACAAGAGTTATGCAGACGGTGACTATGAAAAGCAGATCCAAAGACTATGCCACAACCAACATGATCATCTGATTTGGAACCGTCAGTGTAAATTGGTGTATATGGATTATAATGATTGCGATGGGAATTAAAGATTTGCTGAAAAACAATCGGAGCTGTTGTGGGTTTGTCAAAGTCAGAAAAGGGATTCAAGAAGTGGAATACCGGTACATCCCAAGGTGGAAAAACCAAATTTTCATTAATATGGAATGTAACGTTGCTCAGGTTCGAATCATGTACAATACTCTTGATCCTCTCACTGAAAGGGTTGGTTGGTTGTGTGGGGTTTATTGGCGCAAGAGCCAGATTTGGCTATACTGCGCCAAGCAAACTCACTGAAAGGGAGTATATGATAAGGGCGAGCTTCATAAAGTCTGCGGAGGGAAGCAGGAAACTCAAAATAAGAAATTGGATGGTGTGGTACGCAAAGTGTTCGAAAATAGTATTGAGTAGAAATTTTCTTTCTACGTAATTCAAGTGGTAGCTGATGACACAGAACATAGAGGCTCTTCACAGGTGAAGTGCGGAAAGCACCTGAGCAAATTCTTAAGGCGGTATTATGAATTGTATCCAATTTGCAAAGAACAGAAGGTCGGGCAGAGCCATATACCATGCATGCATAATAAATGCGCGACAAAACAACAGCATTATAAATACGAAGGAGGGATGTGCGATCAGCCCCCCAAGATGTACATGATTGATTGATTGATTTTTTCTGGCACAAAAGCCATTCCTGGCCATGCTGCGCCAAGCGAGTGGTAGGAAAGGAGTTAAAAGTATAAAAGTACAAATATTGACTTATAAATGGAAAGTTAACCTTATATAAACTGTGGAAAATAAATGTGCCAGCATATTTAAAAATGAAAAACTAATGCGATAAAAGCGCTAAAGGAAAGCAATGGTAAAAGTTAATCATGAGCAGAAGTTAGAAAATGCTAAATATAAATATAAAATCCAATGGTCTTTAAAAATTTAAAAATGTTAGGGTGGAAATTCTTTCCCACTAGGTCATGTAAAGTTAAGGACGATGATTTAAAAAAGTGTAATCGGTGGGAATTAAAAGATGGACATTCAATTAAAATGTGATTTACAGTAAAATCTACACAACACGTGGGGCACTTTGGTGCCTCCTCTCCAAATATGAGGTGCTTGTGCGTGTGACGGGTATGTCCTATACGGAGGCGAGTCAATTTGGCATCAACCTCTCGTACAGTGTGAACTGGCCACAAATCAATTGTCGGTTTAATTAAATGCAATTTATTATTCATTTGCAGATCCCATGACTTTTGCCAGGTAGATAAAGTGTGGTAGTTAAGGGACAGTCTAACGTCGCAAAACGGAAGTCCTTTGGTCAAAAATATCGAAGCAGATTTTGCAGCTGAATCGGCTTTCTCATTCCCTAAAATACCTACGTGACTGGGAACCCAACAAAATAAGATATTAAGTCCAGCTTGTGCTAGTGTACGCAACATGAATAAAATTTTGATAGCAATTGGATGCATACGGTTGTGATAATTAGAGAGCTTTCAGAGCACTCATGCTATCAGAATAAATAATAATGTTTTGCTGATTATAAGAGGAAATCTTCTGAAGTGCACAGAGAATTGCCATTAACCCAGCAGTAAAAACTGAACAACAGTTATAAAGGCGGTGACTATATGTCTCAGATGGAAACACGATGCCACATCCAACATGTCCATCCATGTAAATAGGCACAAAAGATCAATATTGATGGCGGTGATATAAAAACAATTGTTGGAAAATTACATGCGCAATTAAGGATTTATCGAAACCCATAAAGGGGTTCAAAAAAGAAAAATTTGGGATATCCCAAGGGGGAAAGTAAAATAAATCAACTGTTTTAATACGAACGTCTTTGAGATCCGAGTCGGACAGAAGCAATTGAACTCTCTCACAAAATGGAAGTATATGCGAAGGACGGGCATTGTACAAACGACGCAATCCTACTGGTAGAGACATATTGCTTAAAGGGTGCTGCAGAATATTTAGTTCTGAAATAAGACAGAGCTGACAGTTTTTGTCGCCTTAAACAATGGGGGAGCTGATGACATAAAACATAGAGGCTTTCCATCGGAGAGGTACGAAATGCACCAAAACATATTCGTAAAACTGAATGGTGGACGGGATCTAGACGCCTCAGAACAGATGGACGGGTAGAACCATATACCATACACCCGTAATCAATTCGGGAAAGAAGAATGGCATTATAAATGCGGAGTAGGGAGGTTCGATCGGATCCCCAAGATGTTCTGGAGAGCACCTTCAGAATATTTAATGCCTTCTCGCATTTTTTACGTAGATGTAAGACATGTGGGAGGAAGGTAAGCTTTTGATCAAAAATTACTCCCAAGAACAATACTTCATTCACTACAGGAATCACAGAATTATTTATATGAATACTGGGATCCTGATGGATGCTTCTTTTCCTACAGAAATGCACACATCTACTCTTCTCCGGTGAGACAGTGTGGCCATTATTATTACACCATGCTACCAGTTTATTCACCGCGTTTTGCAACTGCCGTTCTATTAAATTTAAATTGCTACCTTGGCATGAAATCTGTAGATCATCAACATAAAGTGATCCAGTAACAGATGAAGGCAAATGATTTAAAACCTGACTGAGATGAGTAATAAAAAGTGTGACGCTGAGGACACTTCCTTGTGGAACACCCTCAGATTGAATAAAAGGAATAGAATAAAAATTACCAATTCGAACACGAAAGGTACGTTGGGTCAAGAAATTTTGTAAAAATATAGGCAAGTTACCCCTAAAGCCTAGATTAAAAAATGTAGAAAGTATGCCGTAGCGCCATGCACGGTCGTATGCCTTTTCAATGACAAAAAATATGGAAACAAGATGGTTTCTTCTCACAAAGGCATTGCGTATTTCGGTTTCCAGTAACACGAGGTTGTCGGAAGTTGAGCGACCTTTACGGAAACCACTCTGCAACGGGGAGATGTATCCATGTTTCTCTAATTCAAAATTAGGCGAGCATTGACCATGCGCTCGAAGGTCTTACAAAGGCAATTTGTAAGAGCAATCGGTCTGTAGTTCAGAGGCACCCATGGTTCTTTGCCAGGTTTCAATATAGGAATCACAATAGCTTCTCGCCATTGTGAGGGATATTTCTGCTCAGTCCATATTCTGTTAAAAAGCAGTAACAGATTGGACAGGGAATCAGTATTCAAATGGCGAAGCATGTTATATGTGATCCCATCTGGCCTAGGACTGGTATCATGGACTTGAGACAAGGCCATTTCCAATTCAATCATCCCAAATTCGCAGTTATATGGAATAGTACGTCGGGTTTGAAAGTGCAAAGGCAACCGTTCCGCGCGGTTCTTAATTGTCAAAAAATGAGTGTTGTAAGAATCAATTGCGGAAACCTGTGCAAATGCCTGGCCAAGAATGTTTGTAACGTCTAATGGGCTCGAATACATCATATTACCCGTTTTTAAAACAGGAATCGAAGTTTCATTATAGATCCCATTAGCAGTCTTTACTTTTTTCCATAAAACTTTACTTGTAATAGAGGATGTGATGGATGAAACAAATTTAGCCCATGATTCTCTTTGGCTACGACGCCGAATGCGGCGAGCAAGTGCTTTGGCTCTTTTAAAAGCAATCAAGTTCTCAGTCGTTGGGTACCTTCTAAATATATTCCAGAGTTTTTTTGTTTCTTATGACTGTCGCGGCAAGCTTCATTCCACCATGGTCTACGAAATTTTCTTAGACGTGGGGAGGCTTTTGGAATGGTGATGTTAGCGGCTTTTACTAATGTATCAATAATATTTTGTACAGCTTTCGAAATATCTGAATCTCTGACCATAGCCTCATCGATAACTGCCAGTTGGGAGAATGCAGTCCAGTCTGCCCGCTGGAACAGAAAACGTGGGGGACAAATAGTCACACTGCCGCTATCAGCATGGGAGATAACCAGGGGGAAGTGATCGCTATTGTGCAGATCATCCCCAACGCTCAAATCTAACAACGGTAGCAATTCAGGAGAGCATATGGCCAGGTCAAGGCAGTGGAAGCTGCGTGTGGGTGCATGGAAATAAGTTTGTTCGTTAGTATTTAGCAGACAGAGACAGTTATTTGAAATAAACTGCTCGATCTGCTGCCCACGAGTGTTTGTACTATCCGAGCCCCAAAAAATACTGTGTCCATTGAAGTCTCCGAGTATAATAAATGGTTTTGGAAGCTGGTCCACTAAGATATCGAGGTCTTGTTGGTGTATGATATTGTGAGGTGGAAGATAAATATAGCAGACTGTGACCAAAGCTCGTATATGAACTTGCACAGCCACAGCCAGAAGAGACGTATGTAATAGGAGATGTGTGTTCGGATAAAGGTTTGAAGTGAAAATGCAGACACCTCCCGAGCCATGAGATCCATTACCTGCGTCTTTCCGAACACAGTTATAACCTCGTAATATTAAAGGAATGTTGGGTGTCAAGAGGGTTTCCTGAACACCGAAACAGACAGGATGGAATTTGTTAATAATGGACTTTATATCCTGCAATTTGGACCGAATGCCGCGACAATTCCAAGAAACAAAGGTACCCATTAAGAGAGATGCTTGGCTGGAGAAAGAATGGAGGCATTTGTTTGAATTGCCGGATCATCGCAACTCATTTCAAGTTTGTCGTCATCCTCAAAGGGATGTAACTTTATATCAGGGCTATGAGATTTGTCCCCAAAAATAGTTGTTAAGTCCTTGTGGACATTACCTTGCATCGCCATCCCCAAGGCGACGGAATTTTTGGATGTTGATTTCTTTAACTTCTGAGGAAGATCTTTTTGCGAAATACCACGTTTTACTAGTTTTAATGTTAATGATCTTGGTGTTTTGCTTTTAGATTTGGTCTTCACAACCTTAGGGGTCTCGGAAGTGCTTTTAATTGATTGTGCAGAGTCAGAATCCGTAAGATTTGCAGGCTGTTTGGATTTTTTAGAATGCTGTACACAATTTTCACATGAACAGTTTGAACAAAAGGTTTTTTGAATTGCAGAAGCATAGCTTTTACCAGGAGAAGGTGTTTGCGTTTGAATCTTACGCCTAGCTTCGGGGTAGGTAAGGTCTTCTTTGAACTTAATAATAGTGATTTGTTTCTCTACTACCCAGCGCGGGCATGAACGGGAATAAGAAGGATGATCTCCACTGCAGTTCACGCACTTTTCTTGTGCTGAACATTGCTGGCTATCATGATCTTTTCCAGCACAGCGGGCACTTGTTAAAGACCCACGGCAATTCACTTTAAATAGGCCAAAGCGCTGGCATCGGAAACACCTTAGGGGATTAGGAATATACTGCCTCACTGGTAATCTAATGTAACCGGCATAAGCGAATTCAGGTATTTTAGGTGTGTTAAAGGTTAAAATGTGGTGTTTGGTCTCAAGAATCTCTCCATCACGCCGAATAGTGATGCGGCGTACATTTATAACACCCTGCGGTTTCATTTCTGACTCAATTACTTCGAGAAGAACATTTAGCAATTCCCCGCATGTAATTACACCTTTTGATGTGTTCAAGGATTGGTGCGGATTCACTGTAATTGGTATAGTTGCTAGATTTTTTAGTTTTTGTATCTGCTGGGCTTTCTTTCGAGAAATAACCCCAACAAGCAAGTCACCAGATCGCATTTTTTTAATTGATGTTACATCTCCGACTGTTCCCGTAACAGCCTTTTGAACGAGAAATGGAGATACATTATTAAAAGTTTCATTAGCATTAGAGATACGTTTGATAAGAAAAAAACTATCGAAATGGTATGAATTAGTATGAATTGGTGCTTTATGATGCCCACTGAAGGGACCGTGTTTGGAAGACCCCATTGGTGCTAATCGGAACCTATACGCTGGGAGTCACCCCCGGGGACAGTGACCACCCTTAACGCCAAGCCCCTTCGCTTGATCCCTAGCAGTCTAGCCACTCAGGTGACGAGGTACCAGCCGATTGATACACCGGGGACCACAGTGCACCACCCGTCTAAAGGGTTGCCACGCACGGCCAACATGTGGGGTTTCTGGCTGTCCATGAGAAGCAAGAAGCAAACAGAGCGGCGACAGGTTCTCATGGAAGGCTCCGTCGCTTGCCGTCGAGGGAAAGAAGGATCAAGCAGACAGGAGAAGGCATAGGGGAGGATAAATACGAGTGGAGTAAAGATCCCTGGGAACCTCGGGATTGGGACACCCGTACCCACCTAAAGAAGGTGAGCCCCTGAGGGGCCCAAGATGTACAAGATAGAACCTTGAGAATATTTAAAGTATTTTCACACTTCTTCCTCAGTTGCAAGATGTGAGGGAGGAAAGTAAGCTTCCTGTCGAAAACTACTCCTAAAAACCGCATTTCATCAATAACAGGAAATAGTAATATTTCGTATTGAGATCACGGGATCTAGATGAATGCTCCTCTTTCTACAAAATTGGACACACTTACTCTTTTCAGCAGAAAGTTTATGTCCATTTTTATCGCACCAATTGACCAATTTGTTGACAGCATTTTGTAGTTGCCGCTCAATTAATCGCATTTTACATCCCTGGCATGAAATCTGCATGTCATCGACATATAATGTTCCGCTGACAGACGGAAGTAAATTATTTAAAATTTCACTAAAGTGTAGCATAAAAAGTGTGACGCTGAGGACACTTCCTTGCGGAACACCCTCAGCCTGATTAAAAATTTTAGAATAAAAATTTCCGAGACGTACTCGAAACGTTCGAGTCTACAAAAAACGTTTGATAAAACTTGGAAGGTTTCCTTTAAAACCCAAGTCAAAAAGTCTTTTTAAAATACCATAACGCCATGTGCGATCATACGCCTTTTCTATGTCAAAGAAAACGGAGACAAGGTGATTTCGACGAACAGACGCATTGCGAATTTGAATTTCTAATTGGACAATGTTGTCAATAGTTGAACGTCCTTTACGGAAACCACTTTGTAGAGGCGGAATGTAGTTTTTTTTCTCTAATTCAAAGACAAGTCGGGCATTTACCATTCGCTCAAGCGTCTTGCAAAGGACACTAGTTAAAGCAATTGGTCTGTAGTGTATAGGATTTGCAGAATCTTTGCCCGGTTTCAGTATAGGAATCACGAGAGCTTCTTGCCACTGGTATGGGAAATTTTGATCATTCCAGACTCTGTTAAACAGATAAAGGAGATTAGAGAGCGAAACCTCATCTAAGTGGCGAAGGATATTATACGTGATTCCATCTGAACCTGGGCTAGTATCATGAGTTTGAGATAAAGCTGAAATTAATTCTATCATCTTTAACTCGCAATTGTATGGAAGAGGCACGTGGGCATGAAAGTTCAAAGAATATTTTTCCGCACGATTCTTAGTTGTGATGAATAATGAGTTATAGCTCTCGACAGCGAAATTTTGTGCAAATGTCTGTCCAAGAATATTAACGACTTCCAATGGATCAGAATGAGTCGTACTTCCTATTCTAAGAACAGGGACAGTAAAATCCCGATAGACACCATTTGCTGCCTTCACCTTCTTCCACAACTGTTTACTTGTAGTACAAGGAGTAATTGATGATACATACTTTATCCAAGAATCCCTCTGACTTCGACGACGAATACGACGAGAAATGGTTTTGGCACGTTTGAAAGCGACAAGATTTTCTGTGGTGGGGTACCTTCGGAAAATGTTCCAAAGCTTTTTCTGCTGTTTGTGGCTATCGCGGCAGGCTTCATTCCACCAGGGTTTTCGGTATTTCCGAGGCCGTGGTGAAGTTTTAGGGATTACTTTGTCCTCGGCACTTATTAAGCATTCAGTTATGTTTCGCACTGCTTCCGTGACACATTTAGTATTCACCATAGACTTAGTAATATTTGCTAATTGTTTATAAGTAGCCCGGTCTGCTCGCTGGAATAGATACCGCTGAGGCAAAAGTATTCCACAGCCTCTATCAGCATGAGAGACAATCAGAGGGTTGGTTGGTTGGTATATAAGGTTTATTGGCACAAGAGCCATATTTGGCCATACTGCGCCAAGCATATGGTAAAATGAGGACATATATTTAAAAGATCGCTAATTTTGGAGCATGAGTAAGTTGTTAAAACAAAAGGTGTTTTGGTAAAAATATTAAAATGTGAGACGATGATCAATGTAAATGCAAAAAAAATCATGTTAAAAATTCATTTAACAAACAGAAAGATAGAAAAAAGGTGTTAAATACAGTTGATGAAACAAATAGCTCTTAAAAATTTAAAAATATTTGGGTGGTGGTTTTCCCCCACTAAGTCCTGCAATGTTGGAGACAAAGATTGGAAAAAGAGTTCGCAATGTGATTTAAAATCTGGACACTGAATAAGAATATGTTTGACACTAAAATCAGTACAGCATCTAGGACACATGGGTTTTCTCTCTCCACAAATGAGATATTTATGAGTAAAATGTGTATGTCCGATACGGAGGCGGGTCAATTTAACATCCAACCCCCGTACAGGAAGTACAGGCCATGATCCAATGAAAGATTTGATTCCATGCAATTTGTTATGAGTTTGATCATTCCAGTTTGCCTGCCAAGTGGAATAAAGATGAGAACGAAAGAACTTCCTCGCATCACAGTATGGAAGATTTTGCGAATAAAATGAAGAAGCAGTCTTTGCAGCACAATCAGCCACCTCATTACCTGGAATGCCCGAGTGACTCGGTACCCAACAAAATAAAATATTAAATGTCTTAATTCGAAGACGGTATAAAGTATTCAAAATTTCAAGGGCTACTGGATGCATTCGATTGCCGGGATGGGAGAGCATCTCCAAAGCACTCATACTGTCAGTATAAATAATAAAACGTCGATTAA
>JAOUZG010041150.1:80743-96667 GCA_026289955.1 Argiope argentata | reverse complement strand
AAAAGTTTTCATTTCTGTACTGTTAAAAATTAAAGAACTCAATTTTTCCTCACCCTAATGAAGTTAGGCTTAATATGTTTTCGAACTATTATTACAAACGATTCTGTTTATTTTCTTATTGTTTGATGCATTTAAATTTATACTTTGGCGATTAATCGATTTTTCGGATTATTTTAAAGTACTTTTGAATTAAAATAAAACAGATTAAAGTAAATTAAAAATTTCGAATCTGTATTGTATTACCCCAACTGGCTTAGAAAATTCGCACTTTTAAGTTTCCTTGATTCCTTGATTTATTTTAAACGCTTAGGACTTGATTTTTGCTTTGATGAGCTTAATTAGCAAAGCAATTTAATATACTAGTAATAAAATAATTATAACAATCATTTATATTAATTGTAATTATTCAATTAAATGTAACTAGAATAGATTTTTTCTTTATTGACCTAAGTAGAAATTGATTTTAAACATTCATGATTGGTTTAAGATTATTTAAATTAATTTTTCAATCATTTATTCTTTATTTCTTTGAGTTGTTGCATTTTGATGTAATCAAATTTCTTAATAGTAGACTTACGTATAATATGCAGTAGAATGAAGCGGAATTCTTTTATTTTATATATAATTTTATTTCTTTATATTAAAAAAAAATATGTTTTGAAACTACATTTTTTATTCAGTTTCTAATAAATTAAAATTTTAAAATTTAGTGCATGTGTATACAGGGTGTACGTATAGCCTTTATCTATTTTTGAGATTTAATGATTAAAAAACTTTTATATTGCGTATACGGAATAATGATGAATATAGACGAACGTATCCTGGTTATAAAATCCGGGGAACGTATCCGGGGAGACAAGTGTAATGTGATTAGAGACAGATTTTAAAGACGAATCGACAGGCCCAGACCTATAGTTAAAGCTATTCATAAATTACTCAAAAAAATTCAACAGAACGGGCTAACTTCATGATGGAAAAAGATGTAGGCGTCCCTCTACATATAATTCATTTCATATATTTAGAAATGATATTACAGTTATAAATAAATAAAGTACTATACATCAACAAGATTTTTTATAACTGTTATAAATTTCTATTCTTTTTGCTTTTTAAAATTTTTCATGAAAAATATTTAATATTAAAAACATAGAAAATAGACAAAGCAATAAGGAGAGAAGAATACAATGCAAGAATGCATTGTTTGTTTATAAAGAAGACATGAATATTAATGAAATTCATAATCTGCTATGCGAAATGAACTATTCTTTGATACATAATTAATATCACTAGATCTCTTAAATCTCAACTTAAGCAGCAGTTAATAGGTTTCTTAAAGGATATTCTAAGACCCGTCACACACTTGAGGGCTTTGGGTAATACCCCTGAAACCACGCCAGTTAAAACTCGATTTAAATTCCACTTTGCTCAAAATACTTTTAATAGAAAGCATTCCACCGTAGTAAACATCTCCAGGAATATCTCCGCTGAAAGTAGAGCTTAAAATATTTGGTAAATGGAATAAATAGTAAATAATTTATTTTTTTAATAATCAATGCGAGACAAATTTTTTTGGATCGTTTGCAATACTAAAGTGGCTAATTCAATGAAACAATTAAATTGAATAAAAATATTATTTAGCCGTCCCAGAAATTGTGTTCTGACATGATACAATTCAATATGCTTATCAGATTTCATTTTAATCTTTATTTTTTTCGAAATAATCGAAGTAAGCCTGACTTTAATTTTAATCAATATAGGAATAATTTTTTTAGGTAAAAATTGTAATCTTTTTCTTTTGTGACAGACGATATTTTTTATTCACTTGATCAACTATAAACAAATTGTAAAGTAATGATAATAAGATCATAACTTCTCATAAGAACTATTCTTATGATAATTATATACTTTCATAAATTTGTTAATTTGCCTGCATTTAAATAAGCTGCATTTAATTTTATAAAATATGGGAAGAATTTTTTTTATGGTAAACATTTTATTCTGTGACAGACGATATTTTTTCATTAATTTAATTAATTGAAACAAACTATAAAATAATAATGATAAGATCAGAACTTCCCATAAGTTTAATTCTTATGAAAATTCTTTAATTCCATTTATTATATTAAACTAAGACAATAACGACGTTTAAAAATTTATATTAAAAAATAGAAAGAAAATGCAAAGCAAAAAATAGTGAGATTTCTAAATGAACCACGACATTCCTGCTCAAATTTGGATCAGTAATAGCTTTATTTGGCAAGCAATTTTCATGTCTAAATTTTTCATTTTTACAGATATTTACAGATATGATTTTAAATGCATAGTTTATTCTAAAATTGTGATATTGCATAGAAATCAATATTCTCTTGCAGCGGAATTCTTAAATAAAACCTTCAAAAACAGATTCAGATAATTAAAATCCACATGATATAAAAGAAGATTCGTCCGTTAATTTAAATTCAAGAATTCAGTATCATCTGTAATTAATTTCTTTTCAATCGAGTAATTATTTTGGTTTATTATTCCATGGAGAAATGATTCCAGAATTAATTTTCTCGGTATAATTCATTTCCATTATTCACTAATTTCTTTTAGAAATCGTTTGCGATAAAGGAATAAATATTTTTTTTCATTTATTTTCGAAGCTTTATTAAATTTCTGATGTTTGCGAAAATTTGGTTTGTTATGCTTGATTTAATTTGATATTAAGGTTTTCTTGTATTGATGAATTCAATCTTTGTTATTTTAGGGATTTAGATTGATTGAAAATTATAATATTTGGTCTTATTATTTTCGGTAATTGCCTGAAATTAGATTTTGGAATTTAAAATAAAGATAATAGATTTATAAAGATTTTTAAGTGTAAATTTATTAAATTTCACTTTTTTGTAAACATAAATTGAAAATTTAACAATATATGCAATATATATTTGTATATATTTATTCAATTCAGTTTTGCTGTATAGCTTAATTTCAATGTGTAATCTATTTTCACCAATATTTCTCAAGTATAAATATTTTGACTGGAAGTATTGCTATGAGATCGCAATTGTTACCATGTCATAACAGGGTAATGTTTTAGGAATGAGGTTTTGTGGCGTCAACAAAATCCCGTAGGAGAAAAAAAATATCCAAGACGAAACATTGAACTTTTATTATCTCCAAAAGCATCGTAAAAAAACCAGTTTTTAATAACATGATATCCTCGCATTTATAAAAGCTCTTATTTTTTTTTAAAAAAATAGGTTAATGACTACAGCAAATAAAACCTAGAGAAATGTCATTTTGAGGACGTGATTATTTGAAATGAATTAAATAGAAAATGCGATATTTTTTTAAACAATAAATACGAGACAAAGTTTTTCAGATCGTTTTGCAATACTAAAAGTGACTCATTCAATGAAACCATTAAAATGAATAAAAATGTAATTTAATTTGAACGAGCACGTGGTGCTTGGCCGTTCAAAAAATGTTGTTCTGACATGATACATTGAAATATGCATAGCAGATTTCATTATAATCTTTTATTTTATTTTAATCTTTCATTTTATTTATAATTATAAAAAATATTTGTAAGTCTTTTATAATTATTAATATGATATAAATTTCATTTTTTGTCCTTTTTTACAGAAATTTGGAAATTCGAAGCTTACAGTTGTATAATCAGAATTCGGTTAATTAAAAAATTATATTTAAGTCCCGTGGTATTAACCCAATAGCAAAAAAATCATTTTTTCACATAATTCAAATTTCCTAATCACCTACAATTAGAAGAGCATTAGAATTTTATTCGTAAAGAACTAGTTTAAACTAGTTTTTAACAATCACTCGAATTTCAGATTATATATATACCAATGTTTAGAAAGCAATGCTGTATTTTTAACAATATTTGACAACTTTTAGTATAAACCACATTTAGTAAAACATTATTCTTATGCTTACATTTTAAACTAAAAAAGGTCTTTTGAATGAGACAGTCAATGAGACAGAAAGAGTTATGAAAATTCAGGCAATACTATTTTATAAAAAAGCGCATTTTAGACCACCAATTAACCGTCTCAAAAAATATTTTCCAGAGTGCAAGGTTTCAAAAAAACTGGTTAGTCTAAAATTTAGAAATTGTTAACTTCTCTAAAAAATGATATTCATAGATTAATAACTCCGAACAGAATTGATAGCTATCCATAAAAAAATGTTTACATTTTATTTAAAAGTTCAAAAAACCCCAAAAAATTTGCTAAGCTGGATGCTTCAAAACCAAAAATCTATATAAAATTTATAAACACAAATTTTTCTGGGGTTTTTTGATTTAGTAAAGAAAAACAAGGCATTAATATTTGCTTCATTTAACTCTTTTACTGAAAAACTAAAATTTAATTTTTTTTATTAATCAGGGTGTTTTGTATTTAATAATTCTTTAAGATATTACAATAATTATAAAAATATTTGAAGGGCACATAAAACCTCAAAACGTTGGTATCGGTACTCATATTTAAAAAAAATTGATATCTGTTATACATATTTTAGAGTACCAAGTCAATATAATTCCTTGAACTTCATAATTTCTTTAATTCATTGAAAATGTTTTAATTTATTAAACAATGTAATCTACTTTTAAATAGAATTTTATTATTGTTTGAAGAAAACAACTCAGTAAAAAGTGGCAGATCTTACAAAGCATGGAATAAAAAAAGAAGTCAAACCATTTTTAAAAGATATTTTTATTCATTTGAAGAAAGCGTTCATAAATTTAAAAAATCTGAAAAAGTTTCACCAAAAAAGGCAAATTGGAGATTAAAAATGTCTTTATTTTAAACTTGCAGCTTACCAATATATTTGAGTCTTCTAAGGCTTATTTTCAAAAAGGTTGAAATTTAAGACTTCAATTCCTTGCCAACGTATTTTTATTGACGCCAAAAGCCTCATCCCATTGAACCCTCATTGAAGCACTACGTTCTGGTGCGAGTTAAATTATATTTTTATTCGTTTTAATTGTTTCATTGAATGAGTCACTTTAGTATTGCAAACGATCCAAAACACTTTGTCTCGCATTGATTGTTTAAAAAAACCGCATTTCCTACTTATTTCCTTTCATATAATCGCGTGCTCAAAATGACATTTTTATAGGTTTTATTTGCCGTAGCCATTAGCTTATTTATTTAAATAAAAGCTTTTGTAAATGCAATGGCAACACGTTATTAATAACTGATTTTTTTTAGATGCTAGTGCACATAATAAGATTTTAATTCATTGATAACGCATTTTTGCTTCCGAAAACCTTATCCCCGAAACAACATCATATTCAGACATGATTTTAAAAATGCTAAGTTTTATTTAATCTCGGTTTTTTGTACTAATCAATTGAACTTCAATCCCTTAAAATTCGATTTAAAGTTGAAAGCTTACGGCACCTAGCAGAAAATTTGAGAAATAAACAATACAATGACAAAAAATTATAATGCTTATACAATAGGGTGAGTTAATTGATTACCAAAAATTGAAGTTTGAAAATATCGTACTGAACAAGATTATAAGAAAAAAAGTTCCATAAATTTTTAACTGGAAAATTTACTTAAATTTTCCAGTTAAAAATTAAGTAATTAATTAAGTAAAATAAAAAATAACTTAAATAGATTGTTTGATTGAAATTTCTTTGATTATCTTCACTTTAAGGAAGTCATGAATTATGACTCCTTAAAGCCATTTTTCCGGTAAGTGGAACTTGAAGAATGAAACCTCTGTAATATCTGAGTTCAAATACTGCATTTTTCTCGAATTTCTTTTTCTTATTTCCATTTCTGTAGAATCTCCCGGGTGGTCATTTAGTGCATCTGCCCCCTTTGAAAATGATCAAATAGTTATGCATTTCTGAAAGTGAATTCCAAATCGGTGATTTTATAGAAGATGCTGTTTATAATCGAGTCTTTGTCTATAGTTTTGTTTATACTGGGTTGTTGAAACTTCCAACTGTTGAGAATCTGTATTTTGAATCTTTAATTTATGGATACATTATGAAGATTTGTTTTGCTGCGAAGAATGCTGAAGTAATAAACACATATTGAAATGAAATCTGCTATGCATATTCCAATGCGTCATGTCAGGACATCATTTCTTGAACGGCTGAGCACCACATGAGCGTGCAAGTTAAATTATATTTTTATTCATTTTAATCGTTTCGTTGAATGAGTCACTTTAGAATCGCGAACGACCCAAAAAACTTTCTCTCGCATTTATTGTTTCAAAAAATATCACATTTCCTTTTTATTTCATTTCGTATAACCACACGCTCAAAACGATATTTTTCTAGGTTTTATTTGTGATAGAAATTAACTTTTTTTAATCATAGCTTTTGTAAATGAGATGGCATCACGTCATTAAAAGTTTTTTTTTGAGATTCTCGTGTAGATAATAATTTTTTTTATTAACGTACGGCTTTTTACCATGTCAGAACATGATGTTATTTTGGGGATGTGATAGACAAAATTCCCGAATGAGATAGAATGAGATAGGAATGAGATAAACAAATTTCCAAAAAAATTGAAATTTTATTATCTTCGCGTTGCCATCGCATTTACAAAAGCTCAAATTTTAAAAAAATAAGTTAATGGCTACCGCAAATAAAACCTAGAAAATTTTCATTAAGAGCACGCGATTATATGAAAGGAAATAAACAGGAAATGTGATATTTTTTTAAACAATCAATGCGAGACAAAGTTTTTTGGATCGTTTTCAGTACTAAAGTGACTCATTCAATGAAGCAATTAAAATGAATATAAATGTAATTTAACTTGCACGAGCACGTGGTGCTTGGCCATTCAAGAAATGATGTTCTGACATGATACATTGGAATATGCATAGCAGATTTCATTTTAATTATTTTTTTGCTTAATCTTTTGATGTTATTGTTGTTGTTGACACCACAAACCTCATTCTCAAAACAACATCATGTTCTGACATGATAATAATTTTTATCCATCATTTTTTAAAAAAAAAATTAGTTGTTCTAGAAACTTGCGAGAACCAATACATTAAAAAAATAAAAGCCTTTTCTTTTTAATATTAATGTAACATAATTTTAATGTTATGTTATTTTATATAATTAATATGTTATCATTATATTATACTAATATGTTAAAATATTCATATGTTATATTAAGGTTAATAATGTTTTTAATATTTTTCATTATATTTATTTTTAAAAAATAAATACAATGAAAAATGTTTAAAAAAATAAATTTTAAAGGCATTTTTAGTTAGTTATACGAGACATCTCTACTTTAACGCATAATTAATATCTCTAGTACACGGCATGTTACGTCTTAAGTCGCAGTTAATGTGTTTCTTAATGAATATTCCTAAGAACCGTCACCCACATCTCGAAGCTCATTGTAACAACATTTAATCTGTACCAAATAGAATTCAATTTAAAATCCACTAAGCTTTGCAGAACTTTTATTGTAACGCACTCCATTATAATAAGCATAAACAGTACTTACGAAGAATTCCCCTCTGTAGCTCGAGCTTTAAATGTTTGATAGTGAATATTTCAAGATTAACTTGTCCAGTTTTATTGCTTTTGTGTGAAGAGGTTTTTCAATCTAATCTATTGTTTTATTTAATATTTTATATTTGGATTTCTTAGGGAATCAACGTGTAAAATATATCCTTGTTATGTATGCGATAGAAAAAGAGAAAGATTGGAATAGTACGCGTTTATAGCATGAAAGAAATTGGAGGTTAATCTCTGCATATATATTTCATATTTTTGAACAATACATACAAATTAAGAGGACAACGATCTATAGAATAAGCAAAAATGGAATGAAAACGTAAAATTTTATATCATCATTTCATCACCAAGATATATTATCATGTCAGAACATGATCTTATTTTGGGAATGAGGTTTGAGCCGTCAAAAAACCATAAGTGAAAAATTGAAATGTTATTATCTGCACGAGTATCTCAAAAAAATCAGCTTTTAATAACGCATTGCCATTACATTTACAAAAGTTCTGATTAAAAAAAATAAGTTCATTATTACAGCAAATAAAACCAAGAAAAATGTCATTTTGAACACGTGATTATATAAAATGAAATAATTAGGAAAAGGGATATTTTTTTTAAACAATGAATGCGAGGCAAATTTTTTTTTTTGATCGTTTGCAATACTAAAGTGACTCATTCGATGAAACAATTAAAATGAATAAAAACAAAAATTTAACTTGCAAGAGCACTTAGTGTTTGGCCACTCAAGAAATTATATTCTGGCATGATACATTGAAACATGCATAGCAGATTTCATTTTAATATTTATTATATTATATTTTTTTATATTTCTGTTGTTTTCTGATAAGCCTTATTCTCATCATAATTGTATAAACTTTATACTCAATTTTATTTTATTTTAGAGATAATTAATTCTGAAATATGAAATAAAATTCCAGAACTTCGCCCGTAAAAAAATTAAGTTTTATAAACGCTTTTTTACATGTTATATATGATTTTTATAAAAAGATTTAATAAAAATTGATGCTAATATATAATTATATTGATTATATTTCATCCTTTCACAATATTACCACAGTGGATTATTTTTTATGTAAATGAAATATAAGAGTCAAATGGTTAATTTAAAAAGAGCAGCTGGGTTTTGATGATTCCTGTATGCACATCTGAACCTTTTACTGATAATTAATTCTGAAATATGAAGTAATAATTCTGGAACAATATTCCACACACAGACACAAATGAAGTTTATTAAATGTTTAGTTTTTCTTCAATATGCTATATATATTTTGATATAAGATTTTATTAAACCTTGATAATAATAAACGATTAAATTTATGACACTTCATCCTTTTACAACATTACCACAGTAGATTATTATTTATGTAAATTAAATAGAAGATAAAAATGGTTAGTTTAAATAAATTAGATGGTTTTTGATAATTCCTTTATGTATATCTGAAACTTTATTCACAAGAGGACTTTTTGTGAAAAGAGGCGAGGTAATTCCTGCTCCAAAACTCCGGAGATTACTGAAGTAGAAAAAAAAGCAGACACTCCTTTAGTACAACTTTTATAAAAGAGCAGACCTCCGCTGGTTTTGGCAATGGACCCTTGGGTAAATGAAAAGTAAATTATCTTAAAGGCAGTCATTGAGTAACAAAAACAATAATGGCCTTGTAGTGCCAATTTTATAAGAGGGATATAATTTTGTTTTGAAACACATTGAATAAAATAAAGATCAATCATTTATTGCATCAATAAAATAACGAGGACAGGCATTTTATCAAAGTTAACTATCAATTTCAGAAAAAAAAGAAAATTTGGTTGAATATTTTAAGCGAAAATAGAAATTAAAAATAAAATTATTGTTTAAGATGTATAATTGTATTTTGTTTGAGATATAGCTTTAAGTATATATGAAATCCTGCAAAATAAACACAGCAGAAAAAAATTCAAAATTTTATTATTTTTTATTAATTAAATTTTTTACAATCATAAAAGGTGCATACAAGTTTAATTTCTTGAATGAGAAAATTCTCATTCGAAAAAAATCTGTATTTTATTCTAAATATTAAAATTATAGATATTTAGGTAATAACATATTAGATCATCAATCTTTATCACCAAATTTGAAAGCATCGTCAAGGAGTTGTTAAACCATCAATAATGGCAAAAAACTGTCACTATTTTAAAAATTGTTCAAACCTTAACTGTCGTCAGCCATTTTGTTGGTTTCGTTGGCTTCGGCGGTTTATCACCAAATTTGAATCAATCGCCAATCAGTCACTAAACCGTTGGCGTCGAAAGTCTAATACGTAAGTACCGATAATTATCTATATTAAATTAATTCATGTGTTTTAAATATAATATTAATAATATAATAAATAATATTATTATATATTTAAAATATTTATATATATTAAATTAATATATATTAAAATAACACGACATAAAATAATCGACTTCTGATAGTTCTGAGACACATCCGATTGACTAGTCGAAAGTATTTCTGTAAGCACTGATTCTATCCGAAATAAACTTGAAATGCTCTAGAAAGATATCATCTATCGAAAGTATGAGAAATATATTAAAATTCAAGAATTTAGTTTTCAGCATTTCCTGTGATTTCTGGGGTATTATTTATTTATTATTCTCTCTTATACGTTGTAGAGAAAATGTATAGTACTTGTCAGAAATTTGGAATAGATTTTGAAAATCTCTATGTTTTAGAGCCTTAAAGTTTGAAATATGTATATTTTTGAAAATTTTTGTCTGCGAGAAAGATGACTAAAAAACGTTTTCAACTAGATGGTTGGAATTTGGGATGCGGTCTTTACATCAAATCCGTAGACTGTTGATAAATTTTAATTAAAATTTGTTAAGAGGAAGTTTGTTTGTATAGCTGCTTGAATTTAAGTACAAAATTTTTGTACGATAAATTTTGCATGTTAAAAACTTTTGTACGATAAATACAAAATGTTACGATAAATACAAATGTTGTCTAAAGCACACATTCAATTTTCAGGTGTTATTAACGGCTTGTAAAGGATTAACAGGAAAAAATTCTAAAGAATTACATGACAAATTTATGAAATGCTAAATTAACTAGATAAAATTTGATATATGGAAATCTGTAACACGGGCACCTATTAAAATTTGAGCCATACCCAAGATAGGGTAGTTTGTCTGTCGTTCTGCACTTTCATAAAGATGCAAACGTGATAATTCAAAAACGCACAGACAAATATATCAAATTTGGCAAGGGATTTTGTGGCCAGTGCAGTTTTGTGCCAAATGCTTTGTTTCAATTTCTCGAGTATAATTTGTCCAAAGCTCAAATTCGATTTTCTGGTGATATTAAAGGCTTTTCAAGGATTAACCACAGAAACACTCTGAAGAATTAAATAAATAATAAATTTCGATATACAAAATAGATAAAATTCGATATATAGAATTACCATCTGGGGCGTAGGCACCACTTAAATTTTGAGCCATACCCAAGAAAGGTCTTGGCTTGTCTGTCGTTCTGTACAGTCATAAACATGCAAATGTGATAATTCAAAAACGCACTGAACTGCGAATACCATGTTTCCGGTAAAACCTCAAATCTCCTACTGCAGTGCGACTTCAAAAAAGTCGTGATATAACGGAATTATCTACGCCTGAAAAGAATCGTTTCATCAGATAGGCGTTCAGCAATTTCTCAAGTTGCTGCGGATTTGAATACAAGTCAATCAACAAGTGTCCGTGTTCACATTATGCAACATAACATAATTAATATGGGTTTTCGCAACCCGACTATCTTGATATTAGATAGATTCTACACTATACTAGACAGGTGTACCAATTTTTTGGCCCTTCAGTATATATATCAATACAAAATAGATTACATATAGGTCTTCTCATAGACTTCCTAGATTTCGTATAGGTCTCCATCATAGATTTCCTAGATTTCATATAGGTCTCCATCATAGATTTCCTTGATTTCATATAGGTCTTCATCATTACAATAACTAGTTTAAAAAGCATAACAACAGCGTTATTTGAAGTGAACTAAAAGCATTTACAAGTAAAAGAGAGGAGACTGTATCGATAACACTTTATTAAAATTATTTATTTTTATTCTTTCTGAGCAAGAAAAAATTAAAAAGAAAGATAAAAATAATTTGAATTAATATTTTATACTCTTTACGAAAATTCTTAAATGTTCCTTTATTGGATAACTTTATTAAAATATCATTATAACCCAATCGAAGTTTTACATCAAATATAATTTAATTTTAGTGTCATCCATTTAACACCATTCGATCTTAATGTCTCCTTTTCCATTTCAATTAACATGTGTTAGCTTATTATAGAGTAGAAAAACATATTCTCTTATAGCTTGGGGGGGGCAATGTAAGAAATGGGCAGAGTCGACTAACATTTGATGTGCGTGACTTAAGAAAGGAGGTGAGACGGAAAAGGGCAACACTTCTTTCTTTCGACAATATTTGATTAAATAAAGTGCCTTTGTGCCTTTTAGAACTTTCTGCACTTAGGATTGATTCAAAGGTAATATAAATTATTTGCTAATTAAATTTGAAATAATCTTGTTAAATTAAATATTATTATCCACAAACTGATTTTGCTGAATGTGAATATTAAGATGTGAAAAATATTCATAATGATAAATATAGATTAAAAAATAGTTCCTATGCTGTTAAAGATATGCTAGATGCATAAAAATAAATGAAATTTCATTACACTATAAGCTCTAGAAAAAATCATAACTTAATTAGTATTTTAAATTAAGAGCTAAATTGACGTCCATATCGCAAAATATATTATTTATTTGATGCATTAACTCAACATTTATATATTCATATATTAAGTTAAAAAATCACTTTTTTAATAAAGTTGCATCAAATGAACAATGTTTGTACAGTCCTCAAAATTGTAAATTAATCTATCAAATCAAATATAAGAAATATACTAGGAACAATATAAATAAGTTTATATAGAATGAGGATTAGCCCTTTACACTCCAATGGTGCTTCTAATTCACCATTCAAGATTATGCATCATTTTGACGTTTTATTTATTTATTTTTCAAATTTAATTGTTGAAAATGCCTACATAATGGTTAATAGATGTAGTTTAACCTTCCAAAGAAATTCGTCTTAAAAGAATTATGTGTATTTATTTTTTACAGCAATAAACAAATCTTTGTACTTGGTGAATAATTTTGAATCCAATTATTTTTCAGAGTGCAAAGGGTTAAATACTTTTATAGTTTTGTTAAATTTTATTGAATGTGTTAATTCAAAATTTATATATTGATGTATTAACACAAAATAAGCCACTATGGCTTAATGGTACGGTCAAGCCATGGGAGCTTTAGGGATTTAGATTCTAGGCTCGATTCCACCGATGAACCATCGTGTGAGGACATTTTTATACGGTAAATCGATCTAGGTCAAACGTCCTTTAGTTGGTGTAATTGGGAGAGGAGAGTACCAGCTCAGGTGCCGATCTCATCATTAGAACGAGGTTTGAAATTACGAGGTCTACAATAAAATAGCTCTAGTGTTGCTTTTGAACGGGCTGTTGATTGACTGAACTATTACGAAATGTTTACCTTTTTAAAAATGGTGATATACGAAGTGAACAAAGTTGTACAATCCCTAAAGGGACCCACTATCTCATCATCTCAAGAGTTAGAAAATTAATAATAACTACAAAAATACATTATACCAAATCATGGTTAAATACTGCTATCTTGGATTTAAAATTAGAGGATTGATTATTAAAATTAATGAGTCTTAGATGATAATTAACTTTTTATTTTAATTAAAGAAGCTATGGATTTCGCAAGTCAATATTAAA
The DNA here is from genome assembly GCA_026289955.1 of Argiope argentata. Taxonomy (NCBI): domain Eukaryota; kingdom Metazoa; phylum Arthropoda; class Arachnida; order Araneae; family Araneidae; genus Argiope; species Argiope argentata. The sequence goes on along the minus strand of JAOUZG010041150.1, from coordinate 83,289 downwards.
AGTATGGAAGGCAATTGAAATGTATAATTTGAGGCCTTATGCTTGGGAAATCAGAGAATTTGATCCCTCCAAATTTCAATTAGTCCACAATGTATTGACAATGCAATTAGTCCACAATGCAAAGACAATGCAATAACATATGCCATCAGGTGTAATATCAATATGTAATATACAAAAGGCATAGTTTAAATGAAATACTTGAAATCTGGAACTTATTGCATCATGTTGTTGCTGCAAATGAGCTTTATATTGAAAATAATTTTGTTTAATTTTTGCTACAGTCCTTCCAATATGTTCACAGTTTATAATTTTTTTCTGTTTTTAAGAGCCAGCTGTCAGTAGAAATGTTAATTACATTTTTTAATTTGGTAGGAAAAAATTCTCCGATTTCTCAAACGCAACCGATGTTGTGAAGGGTCCCTTGCCAGCCAATCAGAGCCATCTATAATTGACGTCAGCTGTTCTATCCATAAATGTCCCCGTTTTGGACTTTATTGAGTTCGAAAAATTCTTTTATGGAAAATGTCCATCAGTCTATATGTGTCAAAGATAACTTACAAACACTTTGAGCAATTTGGAATAAGCTTTTCATACTGAAATTTCAAACGTCTATCAAAGTTTGAGAAAAGTTTGTTGAGGGAAAGATGATTTGTCAAAAAGATCATCAAGAATTGTTGGAATACAAGTCAGCACATTATTTTAAAAGCAAAGGAAGAAAGATAGAAATAATTCAGTTAACAAATTTAACATCTATAATATAGACACTTCTCAAATTTTGAGCCAAATCCAACTACGGATTGGGTCGGTCTGAACTTGTTACAGCAGCCATTGTAATAGGTAACCTACCTACAAAAATCGACCTAAAATACTGATAACAATTCCTGAATTTCCAAAATGTTATTTAGAGGGTGCTCTGATAAATAAAATGTACGGGTTTAATTAAGTTTAGTGGACATTGAATTCAGATTTGCTTTTTTTCCTAAATTCTAATTTGCACAAATCTAATATTAATTATTTTCAAACTCCAACCACATTTATAAGTTATAAATATTACAAAATAACTGTGATAATCATTATGAAAAATTAAAAATGCAGTTATGTTTATACTTTGAATATCTATTTCAAATATAAATAAAAGATGATGGAAAACGAAAATTCAGAGTAGAATTCAAGAATATAAAAATATATATGGGATATTACTGTAGACATACTATATATAAATATGATCCAAAATTTAAACTTGGCCATACTGGAAACTTTTCATTTAATTACTTACTACAATATTTTATGCATTCTGCAGATTTAACACTAAAGCTTCTAAAACTGTCATTTCAACGGTTTTCAAATTCCGTGCTAAAATTTTTGATATACTTTATGTATTGTTCTAAAACTATATGACGACTTTTAATGAAATATAAGAACACTTGCATATACTTATTCAATTTCCATTGAGTCATTCTAACTTCCATGACCAATATAACCTATATATATTTATACCGAGACCTTTTAAATTAACCGCTTTGAAAATTTCAAAGTTTTTAAAACTTTATGAAACATCTATGCAATGATGGGTATCTATACATATTTACATTCATTTACACAACGCTTTCACACATTTCCAGAAAAATTTGAATTGTATTTTTCATAAGAAATTACACTGATTTATCTAAAGGTATCGGTGGCCTTTATATTGGAATCTATTTTATTTCGATTATGGTTCAATTTAGAAATAAAAGTTCTAAAAGGATAAATATAATATAAACTAATTTACTTAGGTTTTATAATTAATAATTATAAATGTTACATTAAATAGTGCTTTTGTTAAACTATATTCTTTTTACATAAAAAAAACCTAAAAGTTCCGATGATAGTCAAGGTGATCAAAATCCTATCAATTTGACGGATGTAATAAACTTAGGTATGTGTTTAGCATCGGTAGTTCTAGAGTTAATATCTTTTACTTAATAAATAGCAGAAATAAAATATTTATGGAGACAAAAATCTGATTAAGTTAAAACCATTTTGATGACTAAAAGCCAGAGAAAAAGTAAAATCTTCAACTTGTTTTAAAAATGTAAAATCGTTTTACTTTTAGCACCGGTAATTCTTGTGTTTAGCATCGGTAATTCTAGTGTTAATATATTTTAATTAATAAATAGCATAAATAAAATATTAATGAACACAAATAGTGTTATAACCCTTTTGCTGACTAAAATCCAGAGAAAAAAGAAACGTCTTAAGCTTGCTTTAAAAATATAAAATCGTTTTATGTTTAGCATCGATAACTATTGTGTTTAGCATCGATAATTTTAGTGTTAATATATTTTACTTAATAAATAGTAGAAATAAAATATTTCTGAAAACAGATAACTTGTTGAGTTAAAACCATTTTGCCGATTGAAGGTCAGTGAAAAACATCTTAAGCTAGTTTTAAAAATATAAAATCGTTGTATGTTTGGCATCGGTAATTCTAGTGCTTAGCATCGATAATTCTAGTGTTTAGCATCGGTAATTCTAGTGTTAATATCTTTTACTTAATAAACAAC
>JAOUZG010041150.1:59255-72823 GCA_026289955.1 Argiope argentata | reverse complement strand
AAAAGATTCAAGCAGAAACGACTAGTTTCTACAACTAATAACAATATTTATAGGAACAACTTTATAATGCATATACGGTAGAGTGAATTCCATGACTCTAAAAACCAAAATATAAAAGTACTTTTCTGAGTAAATCGTACTCAAACTATATATAAAAGATTAGTAAGTAAAAAACAACTAGCTTTACTAATTACTAATAATGATGGTGGTGGAAATAAATGCATGATACATCTAAAATAATGGGAATTGTATGACTATCAAAAACTGAAGTTTAGAAGTATTTTTCTGTGAAATTAATATTCATAGAAAGAAACTGTATATAATAGACTTGAGTAAAAGGAACAAGTTCCTACAAAATAATAATAATAAAGAAACTAAATGTATAATACATTTAAAAAAATGGGAATTGCATGACTATCAAAATCGGAAGTATAGAAGTATTTTTCTGTGAAATTAATACTCATGGAAATAAATCATACATAACTATAAAAAATGACAAGGAAAGCAACAAGTTTTAACTAAATAATAATAACAATAATAAAGGAAATAACTGTAAAATACATCTAAACTAGTGTTAATTACTTAACAATCAAAATTTGAAGTTTAAAGATACTTACTTGAGAAAGTCATAGTCATAGACTAAGCTATATATAAATTTAATAAAAAACAACTAGTTCCTACTAAATAAAAATAAAAATATAAATAGCTGTATAATACATCTAAAATAGTGTAAACTACATGACTATCCAAATATAAAGTTTTAAAGCAATTTTCTTAGAAAATCATAATCAAAAACTAAACTATACATAAACGTTTCAAGTTTAAGCAGCTAGTTTTTATTAAATTACATTGCTGATTAAACTTATGGAAAATATAATATTTTGTATCAAATCAAAACGATATGTATTTGTTTGTTGATTAATATTTTTGCATAAGTATTTTAACTTCACTAAGAGTAATTGATGCATTAAAAAATTAATTAATTTACCAAAAGTAATTCCGCCTAGAAAACTAAACGTCATTGACGTACCAAAAATAAATAATTGTGAATTGAAAAATATTTTGTTGATACAAATTTGATAGCAAATTCAATTTTCTTTAATTAATTTAAATGAATCCTTAAGAATAAAAGGAAAATAGTTTTCTTTATGGATAACAATATAGATGATGTCACAATTCTTCTATTCTATTCATGAATTCTAAATCTCAAAGAGAAGCAAGTCCTGATCTGAGTATTCTTTTCATGGCCAAAGAATAAAATTCAAAAATAACTTTTTTATTCTTCCCTTCGAACCTCAGCGGTTTCGAAGAATAGTACATTGCAGTTAGAATTATTGTGTAGTTTCTGGTGAAATGCACTTGGAGAATGAAATCTATGGAATATTTAACTTCAAATGGTCAGGGTTTTTTCTTTTTTCCCTCTCTTCTTTTTCTTTTGATGATTCTATGGCCTTTAGGCATTCCTTTCATTCTTCCCGCTCTTTTTGAAAGGATAAAGCAGAGCTAAGCGATTTTGAATGTCAATTCTCTATTCGGTGGTATCATGAATGAATTCATTTCGTTGAAGCAATTGTTTCCTTGTACAATATTTTTTTAAAAAAATATCCAACGAAGCAGTATTTATTTAATTTATAAAGCATTTTATTTTTCTGTTCATAAAAAAGCTCAGTCTCTATTTTTATTACCCATAAATGTTAAAATTTTAAAACAGTGCAGAGCTCAAGAGAAAATTGGAATGAATTATCCTTATTTTTATTCTCACCGATATTTTACTGCAAAAAATTATTATATTGGAGCTCTAGTTTGTTTATTAAGATTATTTAATTTTTGGGCTCTTATACGATTAATATTGAACATTTTTAACAGGTAATTCCACCCTATTATTTCACAGGACTGCAAAACATAATTACCTAACTTAAATACAATACAGCATTTTGACGGCTAGATTATTAACTCTTAAACAACAAATATGGGATCATTTTTCTTAATTTCTACTTGTTTTTTTATATAAATACAAATCATAAATTTAAATAAATCAATTCACTATCAACTAAAGTCTGCATAACTTAAAAATTAAATTTACTACAAAATAAAATCGGAGATGAAATTTTGTTTTAATGTCCAAAAAAACTATTTTTATCGTTATTTTAAACAATGTAACCTTAATATATTCTTAACATATAATAAACAAGATATTACCATAACGTACATCAATATTTTATTTATATATCTAAAAGTCATTTGTAAGTTTAATGAAGAGTTTACACTTATAAAAATTAATATTTGTTAGTGAATTTCTTGTTACTAATTCCTTATTAACATTATTAAAAAAAGGTTTAACAGAGTAGCTTAGCATGTAATGATTGCGATTTCTTCTAAATGTATATTCGACTTTTATGTATATAGGTGCAAGATCATTGCCAATAAATAATTTACACTGAAGGATAGGAAATTAATATTTATTACTAACTTTCTTGTAATAAATTTCTTAGTAACATTATTAACGGCTTAAAAAAGTTAATAATTTTAACACTAAAATCTATGCATATGCAATGTACTTAAGCATTTTATTTATGCAGATAAGAGGCCACTCACCATTTAATAAAGAATTTAAACGGAATCGTGGAAAGATAGAAAATAACATATGTTACTGTATTTCCTGTTACTAATTCCTTATTAAAGTTTTTAATTAATGTTTTAATATGTTGTTGTTGTGTGAAATGGCACTTGCCGTGGACAAGCCCGCTGCTGAGCCCAGCAGCAGATTTAAGCCGAATGAAGCGTCTCTTGTTTTTGAAGCAGCGTCAACTAGGGCCAAGAGTACGACTTAACTACACACTCACCACATTCGCTTGCACAACCCCGTTTTACAGGGAGGCACATTCACGCATCTCACAGATAGCACACAGAAGAACCATGCCCGAACCGGGACCTCCAGAAGACGATGAAGACGCGCTACCTCTGTGCCAGCAAGCCGGCTTTGTCTTAATATTGTTACAATAACATAATTTTAACACGTATTAAAAGTAATTTCTATGCAATGTATATTAGCATTTTACTTATATAGATACTAGGCTATTGGTAATTTAATATGGAATTTCTACTGCATTTTCTAACATGAATTATGTAAAATAAGTAGATATTTATGAATTTCTTGTTACTAATTCCTTATTAACATTTTTAACTTAAGGCTTAAGAGAATAACATAGCATGTAATAAAAGTTAATTCTGTTCAATGCATATTCGTCTTTTATATACATGCGATGTAATAATGTAATAATTCACTAATGTAATAATTTAAACAATAAAAGTTATTTCTACGCAATGTGCATAATAATTTTATTAACACAAATAAAAGGCCATTAACTGTTTAATAAAGAATTTATGCTGAATAATGGAAAGATAGAAACTTAATATCTGTTGTTGAATTTCTTGTTACTAATTCCTTATCAACATTATTAACAAAGACATAACGCTATAACAAAAACATAATTTTAAAAAAAATGTAGTGCAGTATAATTTAGAATTTTTTATATATACTTAAAAAGTTATTGGGAATTCTTTAAAAATTTTATATGCAATGGCATAAGAATGAATCTTGTACAGTAACTTTTTCTAGATTAATCATTGTAAAAAAATTGCACTTGACTTCTAATTAATAAAATTTTTAGAGAAAATTTTCAAAGATACATCATTAAGTCTTCCAGAACTTTATCTATAACAACTCTTGCAGTCTTATGTAAAGCGGTTAAGTTTTTTAAGCCTCTTAGCTCCTACTTTATCAATTATGTCTGAAATGTCATTACAGTTTAAATTAGTTATTTAATTTCTCAGTTTATAATTTTCATATTCTTTTGATATAACTGCTACAGAGTAATCCTTTGAACTCGATTCTTAACTAATCATAACTACCACGATATGCCTTAACACATTCATTGAGTTTACTTTGAATGATTTCTATAAGATTTTTTTTGTTTCCTTAATTTATAATTTGAACTGGAAGAAGGCAATATATTAGACTAAACTGAAAGAACACGAATTTAAATAATATAAATTGCCTAACCGAGCAACATATATCTGAAGAAATTCAAGAGAAATAAATAAGGAAATGTAAACAATACCATATAAAGTCATTACGAATATGCTTCAAATCAACAAAGTAAGCAAAACACATTTTTAAAAATTTAATTGAGCATTCATATTTTAATTTTCGTTAATTATTCAGAATTCAGGGTAATTACTGCTTTTTATACAATAGACCAGAGTTTCTTTAAAATTTTCTTTTCATACTTCAAAACTCTTTTTCTACTGACAATGGTGAAATATTGTGATCTCTGCAATTCGTATTATTTTATACGTATAATTCTGATTCTATTAAGATAGCAGAATACAGATAGGAGATAGAAGAAAATAGATAGGGGGATACAGATAAGAGATGGAAGAAAACAGATAGGAGAATACGGATAAGGTATAGAAGAAAACAGATAGGAGAATACAGATAAGTGATTGAATGAAACCCATAGGAGAATTTGCTTATAGAAGAATGAATAAAAATGAATAGCAGATTCTTTGGTCCAAAACATTTCACCATTAAAATGTTTTACTCTTGAATCTTTGATTTTTTTTTAGTGTAGCATTCAAATTCTTTGCGAAACACGTTTATATAAACTTAAAAAATAAAAAAATAAACGTTGTAAAAAATTCTTAATATTTTTTGATAGTTTATTTAACTTATAAATATGTACCATAGATAGTAATTTAGCTTTATTGCAAAGCTTATATTTTGCAATGATATAAAAATGTTTATTGAGAAATAATATTTTTCACGAATATTAAAATTTTGTTCAGTTAAATATTAAATTTAAAATTTTGTTAAATATTAAGTTTTATGTTCAGTTTTTATTTAAAAAGTAATTCTTTTCTGGGTTACTTGCTACTCAAACAATTTGAAAGTTCTGCTTTCCGTAATTCTAGATCTAACATTCTTCCCAAAAAATTAAATCGTAGGTGGGGGGTGGGGAGTCTCCATTGTGTGTAATGAAATTTACTCTTAATATCAGACGCGACACAATTTGAAGAATTTATTTGACAAACATAATCGCATTCAAAATTTATTAAAACAAAAATCCTAGATTTGATTTGAAATTAATAATAAAATTTTAGGTACAATGTATATTTAATTTATTTACTAGTATTATTAAGGACGAAAATATACTGCATTGTTAATATGTTTGGAATACTGAAATAATCTCCTAATTATTAATTTAAAGTTTCGAAACTATAGCAAAAGTTTCATTTCTAATTATTTACAGTATTTGTTTCAATAAATAATTTAGTTAAAGGAATATTTATATTAATATCTATACAAATCGGTAAACATTTAAATTGCGATGTAAACAATTACTTTCTAAATCGCATTTAGCAATTGTTATGCACCTTTTAAGCCTACAAACAACTTGTAAACAACCATTCAGTTAATTTATATGCTCATTTGACATTTACTTATTCAACTATACATAATTACAAACCTTCTATTGTATGAAAGGTCAGATAAAAAGTAAATTTTTAAATGATGCTTTCTCTAAACTAATCACAAAATAAACCAAATTACAAAAGGCATTCATCTTTCTGGTAGTTAGTTTGAGTTTTTAAAGCTATTGGCAATGGTGAAGCATTGTGATATCTAGGATTCGTATGATTATAAAGTTATTATTCAAGTTGTATTACCATAGAGTTTTATATTATATAAGTACACTTCTATAGCATTGACTTCCTTTTTTTTATGGAAATTAATATACTTTCCTCCAAGATGCTTGTATGTTGTTTATACCTCCTTTCACACATGCAATACACGAAGTATGAAGTGAAACTATTTATGTATATAACTATTATGTATGTGACGGAAATCTTTTATATTACTTATTTCCAAATTACAGCAATGAAATTTAATTTTAAAGAAACACTGTAAGTTGTTTCAAAACACACCAATAAAAATTTTTGCAACCTCACTTAATCCAATGCTTCAGTAATTAATGGAACTTCAAAATGTTGTTAGATATGCTGTTGAGAGGGCTCATTGTGTCATCGAAAATCAGAGCTAGTCAGATGTATCAAAATATGATGAGAAATCAAAAAGAAGGAGCTCACAAGAGTATTTAATCTAGCTCAAAGATAAGTTTAATCTTATGAATATTTAGTCTCTATTACTTACTTATGGAAATCACTGCTTCACAAAAATTCTTGAGCCATTTTAGAACTTTTACAAAATATAAAAAATATGCTTCTTGTTTTAAAATTATTTTTAATATAGTAAACAATAAATGCTGATGTAAATGTTTTGATAAAATTTAAACTGATTTATCCAAATATTTAATTTTAATGATTATTTTATTTAGTATTAATGATTAATTTTAATATTAAATCGTTATTCTGACGAACAATCTGGTTACCAATGGCGATGAAGCTTATGTCAAGAAGTAACTATATAGCAACTATTACTGCTTAGATACTTCCCGAAAGTCTGTTTTCTGGCTCAGAGGTAGCACGTCTTCCTCGTGTTCTGGAAGTCCGGGTTCAAGTCCCGGTTCGGGCATAGTTCTTCTTCAGTGTGTTACCTGTGAGATGTGTGACTGTGCCCCCTGTAAGAAGGGAGTATGCAAGCAAATGTGGTGAGCTTGTAGCTAAGTCATACTCTTGGCCCTAGTTGGTGCTACTTGAAACAAGAGACGCTCCTTTCGGCTTAAAATATGCTGATATAATCAGCAGAGGCTTGTCCATGGCAAGTGCCATAAGTAAAAACACTTCCTGGATAAAATAGTTACACTACAATTAATTTCTTTTATTTCTTAATTTAAATATACAACAAGTTAATACATTTCTGTATTTTAAACGCTTCATAGACTCAAAAATCGCGATACAAAGTTTATATAAGGTCCAAATGTATTAATCACAATACATACAACTTCGAAATTTTCAATTCTGTATCAAATAAATATACTAAAGCTAAGCGATATTCGACGTTAATATTGAGATGTGTATGGTTTGCTCATGTGAAACTTGTAAAACTAAAAACAGTATTTGAATATTCAGAGACACATATTCAGAGACATATCCTTGATTCTTCTCTGCATAACAACAGATAGCGAAACTCCCATTCATAAAAGGAATTAAGTGAAAATAGGAAAGGTAATTAGTATTTTAATGCTTTGGGGATTAGAGGGAAAAAGGCAAAAGGAGCAGAGGGAAAAAGTTGCATCAGTATCTTTTCAAGGGAAAGAATTTCCCCATGAGTATAGGATCGGACCCATGGGTAAATAAAAATAAAATTACCTCTAAGGAATTTAATGAATGAAAAACTAATATCAAGGCCACATGACTCTATTTTCATTGAAAACAAATAAATTTGCTTATAAAAAGGGAGTGATTTTAGATAATTTTTCAATGTTTTAATGGTTTATTATCATGTGAGAACATGATGTTTTAGTTATTAGATTTTATGTCTCCGTAATATACGAGCAAAAAATAAAGATTATGGGACGTCGGAAATTATCGGTTGAAGATTTTTTTTACCTACTTTTTCCACGACGGTATTATTCTTATGCATGATTCTTTGTAAGCAGATGTGTTTTTAAAAATGTAACCTGTTTTTATGAATATTGCTTTATTATTACTATGATCCTTCACAAAAGATGCGTTTTTAAAAGTTTGACGCAGAACTGTGACATCGTAGCTGTTAATTCCTCTCAAAATAGGCTGAGATAATACTTTATTATACTTTGTTTTTTAGCTAGAAAAATTGTAAATAAAAATTATATATATATATATGAACCTACCACGTGGAATGTTTGATACGTATTAAATCTACACACTAATTTGATTATTTGAAATGAGCAGTTAATAACTAAATAAGCTGTCGCCTTTAATTGTGCCGCTGAAATGTTTAGTAAAACTTATTAATTCAAAAAAAAATTAATTGTAAGTTTTTAAAGTCAGAAACGTGATTAAGGCTATTTAGTTCAGCGTTCATTCATAAAAATGACTAGTTTCGAATGTTCAGTAGTTCCTTTGATTCGAGAGTAAATTAACGAAAAAAGGGGGTATCTGTCAACCGGAATGTTCTGAAATTTTTTTTTCAAATTCAATCAATTTTTTGAATTTTTATTATTAGTTGCATATTTATATCATATAAAAAGATGGAAGACTTCATGCAGAATATTTATGGTTGCAAATAAAATTAAATTTCTAATATCAAGCAAACTTCCCAAATAGGAAAATTGGCATATCAAATGTTAAATTTGAACTAAAATAGATATATTCTGCAGCCATAGAGTTAAAAAGTATTGTTTGTATTAATAAAATTTATATTTATTAACTTTCCGTCGACTTATGAATTCGAAAATTAGAATTTTTATATAAGTTATAAGATAATTGCACACGAATATTTTCACTATCAAGTAATTTACTGTCAGTTCCTAAGCAAAAATTAATATATTTTACTTGCAAAATACTTTGTTGTATATGAAACTAAATAAATTAATAATAATTCTAATGAATTTATAATAAATTTCAATATATTTTTTCAATATATTGACTCAGAAATAAGTATAGAGATTTAATTCAATAAAGCTTAAGTAAACATTGGAATATTTCCTTAAAATTTGATATACCTTTTTACTAGTTTAATATTTATAAAATTTAATAATCTTTCTAAAAATATGTAATAAAAGTGATTTTAAAGGTTTGATAATATTTTTCCAAAGTAATTCTAAATCCTATAGTTTTCTTTCGTGATAACAAAATTTTACTAACGATCTGAAAAATCGTCTTATTTTAACATTAAAAGAGAAACTAGATTCTTAGCGATGTGTTATACTTTTTTGAAAGTGGAAATTATAAAATTAAGTTTTCCAATTTTCTTAAAACATAAATTCCTTATTTGATTTAAATTAAAATAATGAAGATATTCTCTTTTTGTTTTTATTTCTTACCAATGTTTAGAATTCATTATTTTGTTTTGTTCCTATTATTAGCTATATTACACAAAATAATTTAATAAAGGAATAAAGAATTTTTCATACCACGCGAAAAAATCTAATTAATTATTATACAATTTGGAAGTGTTTCTTTAGAAAATATAAATTAAGCAAAAAAATAAAGAATTTTCACACCATATAAAAAATCTAATTAATTATTATACTATTTAGAAAATGTTGCTTTAGAAAGTATAAATTAAAATTATTCTTCCTCTAAAGTTGCTTTATTCTTACTAAGGTACGGATTCATTTTCCTGTTAATTACAAGCTTTCTTCTAACATGTAACTTTAATGTATTAATTTTAGAATATATAGTTTAATTATTTTAATTAAATTTGTTTCAACGTACCTTTGCGAATTGTAAACATTTCATTAAAACCGGTATGCCTTGAAGACATTTTTATGCATATAATTTAATTATTTTTATACAAGTTAGTAAGGTGTCTAAAGTATTTTTTTAATGTTTTATTGTCTTTTAAATTATGATGACTAAAGAAAAGAATATGAGATTTGATATAGAAGAAGCTGTTTCGCTTACGCAGAAAAGCTCTAATTATGACCTGATAATTAATTTTAGTGTCCTTAGAGTAAGATATATAAACTATTAACTTAAAAAATGTTTTGTATGAATTAAATTATTACATTTTATATGGCATAATATAGTGAATAATTTTTAAAAATCTGAATTTTTATGCAAATTTAATTTCTTCTATTCTTAATATTCTTGCAACACAATCATTTTAAATAAAACAAAACATTCGTATTTTAAGTAAACATTTTGAAGCTTTAAGTAGACTGTTTTCAGATAATCTTGAAGAAGGCCCACATTATTGCGCAGCTTTGATTTGAATTTTGATTAACTTCATATGATTAAATTCAAAGCTCCAATTACTCTATCAAGTTTGGTCACAGAATAATGGTGGCTATACTTGTATGCAGAAATGTGTTTTCGCATATTCTATATGTCCTTCTGACCAACTATTTCCTCTTTAACATTACACATTTATTAATTAAAACAAAAGAAAGATGAGTGTAATTTTGCAAGATACAATAATTAAAGAATAAAATAATAAGAAAGTTAGAAATAAACAGAAGTTTTCTATTTCTTGTAATAAACTTGGAGTAAATTATCACGCAAAAAAAGTATTCAAATGCTCTTAAAAATCAAAATTTTGCTATTGAAGTATCATTTTTATTCTTGTATTATTAATTTTAAAATTTCTTATAGATATTTCAAAATTATAAAATAATTCCATCTATATTTTAAAACATGCATTTCATTTTATATAATCACATGCTCATAATGACATTTTTTTTTTTCGTTTTTATTTGCTGTAGTCCTTAACTTATTTTTTTAATTGGAGCTTTTGTAAATGCATTGGCTACGTGTTATTAAAAGCTGATTTTTTGAGATGCTCGTGCAGATATAAATTTTTTTATTCGCCTACGGATTTTTGTTGAAGCTAGTAAACATCATTCCCAAAACAATATCACGTTCTGACATGATAAGTACAGGGTGTCCAAAAAGTTCCCGTACTGATGATTTGTGAATTTATTTTACAAAAACAATAGGTTTTAAAAGAATTATTTTTATGCCAATGATAAAAAGCACTTTTAACATGACTATGGAAAAAATACTGAACTTACATTTATAATAAATGTTCAAAAAGTCCATCCCTTTCTATGAGACAGAGTTGAACTCGTTTGCGCATGTTTTTCGAAATGTGTTTTAACATGCTAAGAGTGATTTCTTGTATCCTTTGGGTAATTGCGATTTTCAAATCAACTATTGTTTGAGGATCACCTTCATAAATTTTGTCCTTTAAATATCCCCACAGAAAAAAGTCCGGGATGGTCAGATCAGCGGATCGAGGTGGCCAAAGATTTTTTGAGATAAGTCGATCGCCGAAAAAAGCTTCAAGCATGTCCATGGTTTCATTACTCGTATGGCAAAATTTAATATACTTGAAAAAAAATCATAAAAAAACGATTTTTTTTTAATTTGGAGTACGGGAACTTTTTGGACACCCGGTATATTAATTGCATATTCTACTTGAAACAAAATTGCATCTGATTTAATTCAAAACTAGTCAATCTAGCACCGAAACAAGGTGATATAAAATAACTTTGAAATGACTCGAAACCTTTTATCCTATTAATGATGAAACTGAATAATCAACGAGTTATTCATGTGCGCTTAATCACTTTTGTTGTACGTTTAGATTCGTGTTCCATCTACGCGGTTTCCATAAAGATATAATTTGAGAATCATTGGTTGGTTAATTTACATTCTCTGAAAAGGGCTTTACAAACGACGCTAGATTAATGCTGAACAGCGTTGGCTCCCTTGGTATTTAATTTTATTGGCTGTAATGTAATACTGTTGTAATTCATCTTAACACTTGCGTGTCTCCATAGTGAGCCATTAAATTCCCTTTTGGCTTTGATAAAGGATATGACATATCCGTTTGAGTATCGCGTGACAGAATGTATCGTTGGTCGACGGAATAATCACTTGGAAAACCACACGAAAGCTTAATTTTTTTATTCTTTTTTTTAATGTTTTAAATGAGTTAGGGAATTCTCGGAAAGTTGAGTTTGTCACTGCTGTTGCGGTAATCTTCTGAAAGAAAAAAAAATAGAGTGTTGATTAGTTGCATAAAAGAATATGTATCTGCTTTAAAAGAGAAATAAAAATTATTTGTGTAAGCTGAAGATAAAAACACGGTGATGTTATGTAATATTTATGATTACATTCAGTCGGATAACTCGTGCAGTTTTTTGGCTTACAAATTTTTATTTTCAATGCACGTAAGAACTTTGTGTTTTGTTTAAGTGCCATATAACATGCAAAGCTAAACGTTTTAAAACAACAACAAAAAAAATTTCACATATTTTTAGCATTGGGTTCAATAGACAATAGAGTTGATGTCAATTTTTTATACAAATATTTAGACAAAAATAACACTTTATGAAATATAGAACTTCAGAAGGTATATTACAGAAAAAAAATCCCACCATTTATTGGAATCCCTGCCCGATGGTAACCCTAGAGAAAAACATCAGGCCAGATTTTTTTTAATTCATTTTTATTTTTTTAGGTTTTGTCCTATTTTCACTATCGTATTTTTTCTTATTTCTCATTTTTACTTCTGTTTTTGATTCATCTATGTTCCACTATGTTTTTAGGAGCAGTAGTAAACGCAATCGCTAAATACATTTGTGCATCTTTTTAATTTAATAATTAAAATGGTAATTCGTAATGTATATCTTGCAAAAAAATTTTCTTTGTTCTTATATATATATATATATACAATGAAGTGACAAAAGTCATGGGATAGCAATATGCAAATATACAGATGGCAGTAGTATCGCAGCGAAAAAGTATAAATGCGCAATTCGTTCTTCAGAGCTTTCATTTGTGTTCAAGTTATTCATGTGAACAGGTTTTTTGAGATTTATGGCTGCACGACGAGAATTAACAGACTTTGAACGTGGAATGTTAGTTGGAGCTAAACGCATGGGTCCTTCCATTGCGGATATCGTTAGTGAATTTAACATTCCGAGATCCACAGTATCAAGAGTGTGCCAAGAGTATGAAATTTCAGGCATCCCATCCCATCGTGGACAGCGCAGTGGGCGACCACCTGCACTTAACGACCGAGACCGCCGACGTCTGTGTAGAATGGTAAATGTTAATAGACACGCAACACTTCGTCAAATAACTGCTGGAATTAATGTGGGACGTACGAGGGACGTGTCCGATTGGACTGTGCGGCGAAATTTGTCTTCCTTGGGCTATGACAGCAGAAGACCGACTCGAGTGCTTTTACTGACAGCACGACATCGTCTGCAGCGACTCTCCTGGGCTCGTGAGCATATCGACTGATTCCTAGGCCAGTGGAAAACCGTGGCGTGGTCAGATGAGTCACGATTTCAGTTGTTACGAGCTGATGGTAGAGTTCGAGTGTGGCGCAGACCCTACGAAGCCATGGACCCAAACTGTCAGCAAGGCACTGTTCAAGCTGGTAGTGGCTGCATAATGGTGTGGGCTGTTTTTACATGGCATGGACTCGGTCCTCTGGTGCAACTGAACCGATCATTGACTGGTAATGATTATGTTCAGCTGCTTGCAGATCACTTGCAGCCATTCATGAACTTCACGTACCCACACAACGATGGGATTTTTATGGATGACAATGCACCATGTCACCGGGCCAGAACTGTTCGCGATTGGTTTGAAGAACATTCCGGACAATTCCAGCGCATGATCTTACCACCTAGATCGCCCGATATGAATCCCATCGAGCATCTATGGGACATCATCGAAAGGTGTGTTCGTGCCCAAACTCCTGCACCATCCACACTTTCACAATTATGGACGTCTATACAAACAGCATGGCTCAATATTCCTGCAGAGGACTTCCAACGACTTGTGGACTCCATGACATGTCGAGTTGTTGCACTTCGCCGGGCAAAAGGAGGACCGACACGATATTAACTGTCATCCCATGACTTTTGTCACTTCATTGTGTG
>JAOUZG010041150.1:21235-34255 GCA_026289955.1 Argiope argentata | reverse complement strand
TTATTTCCAATTTTTCTAGCCGGCAAACAAAGTATTAAAAAATATTATCTCAGCCGATTTTGAGAGGAATTAACAGCTACAATGTCATAGTTCTACGTCAAACTTTTAAAAATGCATCTTTTGTGAAGGATCATAGTAATAATAAAGCAATACTTATAAAAACAGGTCACACTTTTAAAAACACATCTTCTTGCAAAGAAGCATGCTTAGGAATAATACCGCTGTTAGAAAAGTAGGTAAAAAAATCTTCAACCAATAATTTCTGGCGGCCCATAAGCTTTATTTTTTGCCCGTATATTATGGAGACATGAAAACTAATAACCAAAACATCATGTTCTCACATGATAATAAACCAGCTGATAACATTGAAAACTTATCTAAAATCCCTCCCTTTTATAAGCAAAGTCATACCTTTTCAATGAAAATAGAATTCCGTGGCCTTGATTTTAGTTTTTCATTCGCTAAATTCCTTAGAGGAGATTTTATTTTTATTTACTCATGGGTCCGATCCTATACTCATGGGGTCATTTTTTCCCTTGAAAAGATACTGATTGGACTTTTTCCCTCTGCTCCTTTTTACATTTTCCCTCTAATCCCCAAAGCATTGAAATGCTAATTACCTTTCCTATTTTCACTTAAGTCCTTTTATGAATGGGAGCTCCGCTATCTGTTGTTATTCAGAAAAGATTCAAGGATATGTCTCTGAATATGTGTCTCTGAATACTCAAATTACTGTTTCTAGTTTTACAAGTTTGACACAAGCAAATCATACACATCTTAATATTAACATCAGATCTCGTCTATTTTTATTTTTTTGTTTGATACAGGATTGACAATTTCGAAGTTGTATGTATTGTGGTTAATACATTTGTACCTCATATAGACTTAGTATCACATTTATTGATTCTATGAAGCATTTAAAATACAGAAATGTAATTACTTGTATGTTTAAATCAAGAAATAAAAGAAATTAATTGTTGCTTGTGATGTAACTCTTTTATCCAGGAAGTATCAGTAATATTTGCAATATAGTTACTTCTTGATATAAATTTAATTGCCATTGGTAACCAACTTATTCTTCAAATTAACGATCTTTGTGGGTTGTTAAACCATTAATAATAAATATTTGGACAAATCAGTTTAAATTTTATCAAAGCATTTACATCATCATTTATTGTTCACTATATTAAAAATAATTTTAAAACAAGAAGTATATTTTATATATTCTGTAAACATTTTAAGATAGTGTTCAAGAATTTTCGTGAAGCAGTGATTTCCATAAGTAAGTAATAGAGACTAATTATTCATAAGGTTAAACTTATTTTTGAGCTCCATTAAATATTCTTGTGAACTCATATTTTTTTATATTTCTTTTCATATTTCGTTACATCTGACTAATTGGGATTTTTGATGACACAATGAGCCCTCTCCACAGCATTTCTAATAAAATTTTGAAGTTACATTAATTAGTGAAGCATTGGATTAAGTGAGGTTGTAAAAATATTTAACTGTGTATTCTAAAATGCCTAATAGCGATTTATTTAAATAAATTTTCCTGTTGTCATTCGAAAATAAACAATATGAAAGATTTCTATACTTCAACATTTTATATACTTAAATAGCTTATCTTTAGTCTTCGCGTATTGCATGTGTGAAAGAAGGTATAAAAGATAAACAAGTTTCGTGAATTAAAATAATTTAATTTTCCATTACAAAATAAGAAATTCAAAAATTTAGAAGTGTACTTAGATAATATAAAACTCAGTCGTAATAAAACACGGATTATAACTATATAATTATAAGAATCACATAGATCTCACTGCTTCACCATCTTTCACATTAATTATTTTCATTCGAAAATAAGTAATGCAAAAGATTCCTTTTCTTCAACATTTTATATACATAAATAGATTCTTTTCAGTCTTCGTGTATTGCATGTGTGAAAGGAAGTATAAAAGAAAAACAAGTTTCTTGAATTAAAGTAATTTAATTTTCCATAAAAAATAAGAAATTCAAAAACTTAGAATTGTACTTACATGATATAAAACTCAGTCATAATAGAGCACGAATTTTAACTATATAATTATACGAATCGCAGAGATCACAATGCTTCACCATCTTTCATATTACTTATTTTCGAATGAAAATAAGTAATACGAAAGGTTTCTATTCTTCAATATTTTATATAAATAAATCGGTTCTCTTTAGTCTTCTGTATTGCATGTGTGAAAGGATTTATAAACGACAAACAAGTTTCGTGAATTAAAGTAATTTAATTTTCCATAACAAAATAAGAAATGTAGAAGTGTACTTATATAATATAAAAATAAATCACAATAGAAGACGAATTTTAACTATATAATTATACGAATCGCAGAGATCACAATGCTTCATCATTGTGCTTTACCATCTTTCATTTTAATTATTTTCATTCGAAAATAAGCAATACGAAAGATTTCTATCCTTCAACATTCTATATACATAAATAGCTTATCTTTAGTCCTCGTGTATTGCATGTGTGAAAAGAAGCATAAAAGACAAACAAGTTTCTTGAATTTAAGTAATTTAATTTTCCATAAAAAAACAAGAAATTCAAAAATTTAGAAGTGTACTTATATTATATAAAACTCAGTCGTAATAGAACATGAGTTTTAATTACATAAATATACGGATCTCAGAGATCACAATGCTTCACCATTGTGCTTCACCATTTTTCATATTAAGTATTTTCATTCGAAAATTAGTAATGCGATAGATTTCTATCCTTCTTTATTTTATATGCATAAATTCTATTTAGTCGGCGTATATTGCATGTGTGAAAGGAAGTACAAAAGACAAACAAGTTTCTTGAATTTAAGTAATTTATATGTCCCTAACAAAATAAGAAATTCAAAAATTTAGAAGTGTACTTATATGATATAAAACTAAATCACAATAGAACACGAATTTTAACTTTATAATTATACGAATCACAGAGATCACAATGCTTCACCATCTTTCATATTACTTATTTTCATTCGAAAATAAGTGATGCGAAATATTTCTATTCTTCAACATTTTATATAAATAAATAGCTTCGCTTAAGTCTTCGTGTATTGCAAGTGTGAAAGTAGATATAAAAGAATATAAAATACAGTAAGACCCCTCTTAACGCAGGGGATACGTTCCATCAAAGTAGAGCGTAATACGAAACAGCGCTAAACGGGGCTATCTTTACATGTAAATATTGGGGTTAGGGGAAGATGGCTAGGAAATTGGTTAGGTATTAAATTTAAAAAGTATGTTTTTTAATAAAAAATAAAACCAAACATTTATTTCTTAAAGCCCAAATTAATACCACATTATTATTTCTTGCAAAAATAAAAACAAAATATAAATAACAAAACGAATATTCTTTAAAAAAAAATAAAATTCTAAGTCAGTCATATTTAGTTAGCCTTCAGCGTTTTCAGTGTTCTGCCTTTTTGTGACAAAAGCATCTAAAGTTGTTTGCCTTTTCCTTTTGCTTTGTTCTCTTAAAAGTTCTTCATAAACGGATAGAGCATCTCTAACACCACGCCTTACTTTGGAGCTCCTGTCAAAATTCGGATCATTTTCAATGAATTGATCCATTATTTCAGTTATGGTAGACAAACTCCTTTTTACAAACGCCATCGAAAGTTCTTTTTGCTCTTCTTCTGCATCACTGCTGTCAACATCTTTGTTTTCTTCTTGTTCAGTTAATTCCTTGAGATCATCATTAGAAAGACTAGCCGCTGCTTGAATTATTTCTTCGACATCTTCCACATTTACCCCTTCAAACCGGTTTGCTTCGTTAATTTCACTATCTCTTCCACTATTTCATCCACATCGACAGAGTGTCCAACGTCATCGCTCTTACTTAAATCCGGCCAAATATTCTTCCATACTCCTTTCAAAGATCTTTCTGTTACCTCATTCCAAGAAAGACCTATGTTTTCTACAGCATCCACGATGTTGTAGTTTTTCCAAAATTCTCTTATGGACTGGTTCTCTTCTCCGTCTGTTTTTTCAAACATTTGCTTAAAGGTTCGCAGCAAGTAATAAGCCTTAACATTTGATATAACGCCTTGGTCCTTTGGTTAAATTAAGGCAGTTGTGTTAGGCGGCAAAAAACCACTTCGACTGGAATGCATGTTGCTAAGTCTGATAAGTTTGTTGGGTGCCTTGGAGCATTATCAACTAACAGAAGTGCTTTTTGTTCAAGTTTTTTAATTTCGAAATAACGTTTAACAGACGGGCAGAAATGTTCAGTGAACCAATCCTGGAAAATTTTCGCAGTTATCCATGATTTTTTTATAAGACTCCCAAATTACAGGTAAAGTTGATTTAGATATGCCTTTCATCGCTCTTGGAATGGTAAATTAGTAATGGTTTTAATTTAAAATCTCCGCTTGCGTTACCACCTAGTAGAAGGGTTAAGCGATCTTTTGCAGCTTTAAATCCTGGTGCCCGTTTCTCTTCACGGGATAGAAATGTTCGTTTCGGTATTCTTTTCCAAAACAAACCTATTTCATCAACATTAAAAACCAATTATGGAGGGTGGTTTCCTTCTTCAATTATTTTTTTAAATATCGCTGATAATTCAGCCGCCACATTTATATCAGCACTTGCTGCTTCTCCTGTAATCTTTATGTTGTGAAGGTTATTTCGATGTTTAAATCTATTAAACCATCCTCGACTAGCAACAAAAGTTTCACTTTTGTCAATTGTCTCAGCCTGAATGTAATTAAAAATTCTTCTAGCTTTTTCTATTATGATAGATTGACTTAATGGCATATTGCGGTCAATTTCGTCGTCAATTCATATAGACAGTCGTTTTTACATTTCCTCTATGATATTATTTCTAGAACGGGTAATTCTACTTGCAGATCTTGACGTAGTTGCAGTTGCCGATGACAGTATTTTTTCTTTATTCTTCATGATGGTCCTTATAGTTGAAGTTGGCAAATTCAATGAAGCACTAATTAGAGTTTGACGTTCACCAGAGTCTAATCTTCTAATGACTTCCATTTTAGTTTCGAGTGAAATGCTTTTTCTCGTTGCTTTCTTTTCTTTTTCATTATCACCAATAGTAAAGAACTAAAGATCAAAATATTTGACAGTGTAATATAGAATTAAATATGTAAATTAATACCTACTTACAATAATATCAACAAATGTTTCCAATAATAAAAATATGTCTGTACAATACCGCACCAAACAAGAAATACAAGTACACTCTTTCGGATATGTATTTGAAACCTATCGCAGCATAATATTTCGGGAAATCCCCGTATACTGCGAGCGATTTTGTGGAATCCCCGGGTTGAAGTAAAAGAGCGCTAAACCGAAACAGCGCTAAACGAAACAGCGTTAAGCGGGGTCTTACTGTACAAGTAATTTAATTATTCCTAACAAAATAATAAATTCAAAAATTTAGAAGTGTATTTTTATGATACAAAACACAGTCGTAATAAAACACGAATTTTAACTATATAATTTTAAGAATCGCAGAGATCACAATGCTTCACCATCTTTCATATAAATTATTTACATTCGAAAATAAGTAATACGAAATATTTCTATCCTTCAACATTTTATATACATAAATAGCTTAACTTTAGTCTTCGTGTATTGCGTGTGTGAAAAGAAGCCTAAAAGACAAACAAGTTTCTTGAATTAAAGTAATTTAATTTTCCATGAAAAATAAAAAATTGAAAAAATTAGAAGTTTACTTAGATAATATAAAACTCACTCGTAATATAACACAAATTTTAACTATATAATTATACGAATCACAGAGATCACAATTATTCATGATTGCAATAGCTTTAAAAACTCGAACTGCGTTTCAGAAAGTCAAACCCCTTTTGTAATTTGGTTTATTCTGTGATTAGTTTAGAGAAAGCATTATTCATAAATTTTACTTTTTCCTCCGCCCCTTCATACAATCAACGGCTTGTAATTATGTATAGTTGAATAAATAAACATCAAATGAGCAGATAAATAAACAGAATGGTTGTTTACAAGTTGTTTGTAGGCTTAAAAGGCGAATAACAATTGATAAATGCGATTTAGAAAGTAATTGTTTACATCGCAATTTGAATGTTTACTGATTTGTATAGATATTAATATAAATATTCCTTTAACTAAATTGCTCATTGGGACTAAGACTGTAAGTAATTAGAAATGAAACATTTTCTATAGTTTCCTAACTTTTAATTAATAGTTAGGGGATTGTTTCAGTATTCCAAATATATTAACAATACAATATATTTTCGTCCATAATAATACTAGTAAATAAATTGAATATACATTGTTCTTAAAATTTTATTATTAATTTAAAATCAAATCTAGGATTTTTGTTTTAATAAATTTTGAATGTGATTATGTTTGTTAAATAGTTTCTTGAATATGTGACGCGTCTGATATTCAGAGTAAATTTCATTACACACAATAGAGATAAAACCCCCACCTACGATTTAATTTTTTGGGAAGAATGTTAGATATAGAATTACGGAAATCAGAACTTTGAAATTATTTGAGTAGCAAGAAACACACAAAAGAATTACATTTTAAATAAAAACTAAACAAATTGTTACCATTTTCTCAAATATCTTTGAACAATATTATTTCACAACAAACATTTTTATACAACAAACATTTATTTCATTGGAAAATATAAGCTTTTCAATAAAGCTAAATTACTATCTCTGGTACATATTTATAATTTTAATAAATTATCAAAATTATATTAAGAATATTTTACGTTTTTTTTATTTTATTATTTTTTAAGCTTATATAAACGTGTTTCGCAAAGAATTTGAATGCCACTTCTCTGTGCATAAATTTAAAAAAATGATAGAAGTTTAAGATTAAAACACTTTAATGGTGAAATGGTTTGGACCAAAGAATCTGCTATTCATTTTTATTAATTTTCCTATGTGTTCATATTCCACTATCTGTTTTCTTCTATCTCTTATATGTATTCTCCTATCTGTTTTCTTTTATACCTTATCTGTATTCTTTTATCCTTATTCTTCTATCTCTTATCTTTATTCTCTTTTCTGTATTCTTCTATCTGTTTTCTTCTATACCTTATCTGTATTCTTTTATCCTTATTCTTCTATCTCTTATCTTTATTCTCTTTTCTGTATTCTTCTATTTGTTTTCTTTTATCTCTTATCCTTATTCTTCTATCTCTTATCTGTATTCGTTTATCTGTTTTCTTCTATCTCTTATCTGTATTCTTCTATCGCTTATCTGTATTATCCTATCGCTTATCTGTATTCTCCTATCTGTTTTCTTTTATATCTTATCTGTTTTATTTTATCTGTTTTCTTCCATCTCTTATCTATATTCCTCTATCTGTTTTCTTCTATCGCTTATGTGTATTCTTCTATCGCTTATGTGTATTCTTCTATCACTTATCTGTATTCTCCTATCTGTTTTCTTCTATATCTTATATGCATTCTTTTCTCTGTTTTCTTCCTTCTCTTATCTGTATTCCCCTAGCTGTTTTTTTCTATCTCTTATCTGTATTTTCTTATCTGTTTTCTTCTATCTCCTATCTGCATTCTTCTATTGTAATAGAATACGAATTATTCGTATAAAATAATACGAATCACAGAGATCGCAATATTTCACCATTGCCAATAAAAATGAGTTTTTAAATATGAAAAGAAAATTTTAAAGAAATTCTGGTTTATAGTATGAAAAGCAGAAACTACCCTGAATTCTGCTTAATTAACAGAAATTAAAATAAGAATGATGAATTAAATTGTTTTAAATAAGTTTTGCTTACTATGTTGATTTGAAGCATATTCGTAGTGATTTAATATGGCATTGTTTACATTTCCTTATTTATTCCTATTGAGTTTTTTCAGACATATGTTGTTCACTTAGGCAATTTATAAAAAGCAATTTATATTATTTTAATTTGAGTTTTTTCAATTTAGTCTAATATATTTCTGTCTTCCATTTCAATTTACAAACTAAGAAAACAACGAAATATTATAGAAATAATTCAATGTAAACTCAATAAATGTGTTAAGGTATATACGTGGTAGTTATGATAAGTTAAGAATCGAGTTAAAAGGATGACGCTGCAGCAGTTATTTAAAAAGAATATGTTGTCGTTACTAATATCACTTGCCTAAGGACAAGCCCCCCGCTAATACATCAGTAGATTTAAGCCGAAAGGAGCGTCTCTTGTTTTTGAAGTAGCGCCAACTAGGGCCTAGAGTACGACTTGGTTACGCACTCACAACATTTGCTTACACAGCTCCTTTTTACAGTGAGACACAGGCACACATTTCACAGATAGCACACAGAAGAACAACCATGTCCAAACCGGGATTCGAGCCCGGGGCTCCCAGAACACGAGGAAAACGTGCTACTTCTGTGTCAGAAAGCCGGCTCAAAACAATATAAAAATATATACTGAGAAATTGAGATTTTTTAAAGGTCTAATTTAAATTGTTATAAAATTTCAAACATAATTGATAAGGTAGGAACTAAGAGGCTTCAAAAAAAATGGATCGCTTAACCTACGACTGCAAGAGTTGGTATAGATATAGTTCTGGAAGACATAAAGGTGTATCTTTGAAAAATTTCTCTAAAAATTTTATTAATTAAAAATTAAGTGCGATTTTTTTAAATGAATAATCTAGAAAAATTATTATTCAAGATTCATTCATACACCATCGAATCTAAAATTTTTATAGAATTACCAATGACTTTTTAAGTATAAATAAAAAATCTAATGTATGTTGCGCTAAAGATGCTTTTTAAATTATGCTTTTGTTACAGCGTTATGTCTTTATTAATAATTTTAATTAGGAACTAGTTACAAGAAATTAAGTAATAGATATTAAATTTCTATACTTCCATTCTTCAGCAAAAATTCTTTATTAAACAGTTACTGGCCTTTTATTTGTGTTAATAAAATAATATTTCACATTGCATAGAAATATTTTTTAGTGTTAAAATTATCAACTCTGTTAAACCGATAATAACGTTATTATATTATAGAAATTTATACCAAGATGTTTATAAATAAATATATTATTTCTAACTTCCAGTACAAATTCTTTATTGTACAGGGTAAGTCAAAATGAATATAGCGATTACAAACGGCTATAACTATTTAATGAAAAAAGATATATCGATAAGATTTACACAGAATGTAGACGGAACTTCAAAATTTATTAACGTAAAGCGCACGTGCAGCCAAGCGGATGCCTGCGCATGCGCGAAATCGAACTTCGCAACGACAAGAAACCTGTTCAGCGCGGCGTCTCATTAGTGGAAATGGCTAGTCCCGTGCAGAAAGCATTCTCTGTGTTGGAATTTCACAGTTGCCGTTCTGTTATTACAGTGCAGAGAAAATTTCGTCAGCGGTACAATGAAGAACCTCCAAATGCGAACAACATACGCAGATGGCATCGGATGTTTGAGGAAATCCCTGTGATTTCTACCTATGGGGTTATGTGAAAGACAGAGTGTTTGTGTTTCCCTTGCCCAAAACAATTGAAGAACTGAAAGTACGCATTTGTAATGCGCTTGAGTCGGTTAATGAACAAATGCTTCAGAATGTATGGCGTGAAATGGAATACCGATTAGATGTTGTCCGTGTGACCAAGGGAAGTCACATAGAACATCTATGACTTCTGTATATAAAATTTTGAAGATTCTTCTACATTCTGTGTAAATCTTATCGATAAATATTTTTTCATTAAATAGTTATAGCCGTTTGTAATCGCTATATTCATTTTGACTTACCCTGTATATTCAATGGTCTTGTATTTATGTTTATAAAAGACGAATGTACATTGAACAGAATTGACTTTTATTACATGGCATGTTATTCTCGTAAGCCTTAAGTTAAAAATGTTAATAAGGAATTAGTAACAAGAAATTCATTAATATCTACTTATTTTCTATAATTCATGCTAGAAAATGCAGTAGAAATTCGATATTAAATTACCAATAGCCTAGTATCTATATAAGTAAAATGCTAATATTCATTGCATAGAAATTACTTTTATTTAATCTTAAAATTATGTAATTGTTACAATATTAAGACATTAATTGATAATTTTAATTAGAAATTAGTAACAAAAAATACAGTAAAATATATTAATTCTCTATCTTTCCACGATTCAGTTTAAATTCTTTATTAAATGGTGAATGTCTTTTATCTGTATAAATTAAATGCTAATGTACATCGAATAAGCATAGATGTTAAAACTATTAACTTTGTTAAGCCATTAATAATGTTATTAAGAAATTTATAACAAGAAATTTAGTTATAAATATTAATTTATTATCCTTCATTATAAATTATTTATTGGCAATTATCTTGTATCTATGTACATAAAAGTCGAATATACATTTAGACGAAATCGCAATCATTACATGCACAGCTACTCTGTTAAGCCTTTATTTAATAATGTTAATAAGGAATTAGTAACAAGAAATTCACTAACAGACAATTATTTTTATCAGTGTAAATTCTTTATTAAATTTCCAAATGACTTGTATGTAAATAAATAAAATATTGATGCACATTATGCAGAAATCTTGTTTATTACAAGTTAAGATTATGTTAATCTTAACTTTTAATAAACAAGTTGTTTAAAATTACGATAAAAATAGTTTTTTTTTGAACATTAAAACAAAATTTCATCTCCGATTTTATTTTGTAGTATATTTAATTTTTAAGTTATGCAGACTTTAGTTGATAGTGAATTGATTTATTTAAATTTATGATTTGTATTTATATAAAAAAACAAGTAGAAATTAAGAAAAAGGATTCCATATTTGTTGTTTAAGAGTTAATAATCTAGCCGTCAAAATGCTGTATTGTATTTAAGTTAGGTAATTATGTTTTGCAGTCCTGTGAAATAATAGGGTGGAATTACCTGTTAAAAATGTTCAATATTAATCGTATAAGAGCCCAAAAATTAAATAATCTTAATAAACAAACTAGAGCTCCAATATAATTATTTTTTGCAGTAAAATATCGGTGAGAATAAAAATAAGGATAATTCATTCCAATTTTCTCTTAAGCTCTGCACTGTTTTAAAATTTTAACATTTATGGGTAATAAAAATAGAGACTGAGCTTTTTTATGAACAGAAAAATAAAATGCTTTATAAATTAAATAAATACTGCTTCGTTGGATATTTTTTTAAAAAAATATTGTACAAGGAAACAATTGCTTCAACGAAATGAATTCATTCATGATACCACCGAATAGAAAATTGACATTCAAAATCGCTTAGCTCTGCTTTATCCTTTCAAAAAGAGCGGGAAGAATGAAAGGAATGCCTAAAGGCCATAGAATCATCAAAAGAAAAAGAAGAGAGGGAAAAAAGAAAAAACCCTGACCATTTGAAGTTAAATATTCCATAGATTTCATTCTCCAAGTGCATTTCACCAGAAACTACACAATAATTCTAACTGCAATGTACTATTCTTCGAAACCGCTGAGGTTCGAAGGGAAGAATAAAAAAGTTATTTTTGAATTTTATTCTTTGGCCATGAAAAGAATACTCAGATCAGGACTTGCTTCTCTTTGAGATTTAGAATTCATGAATAGAATAGAAGAATTGTGACATCATCTATATTGTTATCCATAAAGAAAACTATTTTCCTTTTATTCTTAAGGATTCATTTAAATTAATTAAAGAAAATTGAATTTGCTATCAAATTTGTATCAACAAAATATGTTTCAATTCACAATTATTTATTTTTGGTACGTCAATGGCGTTTAGTTTTCTAGGCGGAATTACTTTTGGTAAATTAATTAATTTTTTAATGCATCAATTACTCTTAGTGAAGTTAAAATACTTATGCAAAAATATTAATCAACAAACAAATACATATCGTTTTGATTTGATACAAAATATTATATTTTCCATAAGTTTAATCAGCAATGTAATTTAATAAAAACTAACTGCTTATACTTGAAACTTTTATATATAGTTTAATTTTTGATTAAGACTTTCTTAGAAAAATACTTTAAAACTTCATATGTTGATATCCACGTTGTTCACACTATTTTAGATGTATTATACAGCTATTTTTATTTTTATTTAGTAGGAACTAGTTTTTTATTAAATTTTTTATATATAGCTTAATCTATGACTATGACTTTCTCAAGTAAGCATCTTTAAACTTCAAATTTTGATTGTTAAGTAATTAACACTAGTTTAGATGTATTTTATAGTTATTTCTTCTATTACTGTTATTATTATTTAGTTAAAACTTGTTGCTTTTACTCAAGTTCGTTATGTATAATTTATTTCTATGAGTATTAATTTCACAGAAAAATACTTCTAAACTTCCGATTTTGATAGTCATGCAATTCCAATTATTTTAGATTTTTTGATGTATTATACATTTAGTTTCTTTATTATTATTATTTTGTAGGAAATTGTTACTTATACTCAAGTTTATTGTATACAGTTTCTTTCTATGAGTATTAATTTCACAGAAAAATACTTCTAAACTTCAGTTTTTATAGTCATGAAATTCACATTATTCTAGATGTATTAAGCATTTATTTCCACCACCATCATTATTATTAATTAGTAGAGCTAGTTGTTTTTTACTTGGATCTTTTATATATAGTTTGAGTACGATTTACTCAGAAAAGTACTTTTATATTTTGGTTTTTAGAGTCATGGAATTCACTCTACCGTATATGCATTATAAAGTTGTTCCTATAAATATTGTTATTAGTTGTAGAAACTAGTCGTTTCTGCTTGAATCTTTTATATATAGTTTAATTTTTTAACTATGACTTTCTCAGAAAAATACTTTTAAACTTCAGATTTTGATAGTCATGTCATTCACGCTATTTTAGATGTATTAAATAGTGATTTCCATTATTATTATTTAGCAAGAACTAGTTGCTTTTATTTGAATTTTTTGTAAATATTTTTGTCAATGTATTGGACTTTCTAGAAAAGTAGGTACACTTAAACCTTAGGATTTGACAGTACTGCAATT
>JAOUZG010041147.1:3440-18002 GCA_026289955.1 Argiope argentata | reverse complement strand
AAAACTCTTTTTATAGAATTATATAATTCACCAACTCAAGTTCAAATACATTTTTTTAAACTTTTAGTGGATGACTAGCTGTTAATACAGTTTTTTCAAATATTAAGTCATTAAATAAATTTTATTTTTTTTAATACTTTAAAAAGAGTTTTAGCCGTTTGTAAAGAAAATTGTATTCAACAGGCAGTAGCTCAATCGCCAAAATGTGAGGATTTCAGCCTTTTTCACGTGAAGGTGAAGAGTGTCAGTTCAATTCTTTCGCAAGTCAATCATTTTTGATAAACTATTTATATTAATTGTAAATATTTAATAAAATGTAACTTAAATAAAAAATTTCTTTCCTGACTCAAGTAGGAATTTACTTTGAATTTTTTATGTTACTTGTTTTTACTATTATTTGAGAATCAAAGGAACTTCGATAAAATAATATATGAATTAACAAGACATTACACGTAATCTGACGATATAAGGGGAGAATCTCAACTCCAATTAGCAAACTGCCATTGTTAGTGATATTAGCTATTTGAGAATAGGGATAAATACAAGTTGATCAAAATTAAAATATCCCTAGTTTTAAGCCTTCTGTAAAGTGAACTTCTTAGTTGAAATGCGTCAAAATTGGTGAACATACTATTCATGATACGAAGCGATGCATTACGAGCTCGCGAAACATTAATAGTTGGCGCTGAACCACAATATAATTGGCTGATATGGCTCAAATTACGCATTTTTAACACCTTTTATTCGAACGTATCAAAAATTCAATTACAATTATATTATTGATGTACCAGCTTGTTTAATTACGGATTTTAATAGACCGATTAAGTTGCTTCTCACATGCAGTTACTGCATTTCAATTGTGTCAAGATTACCAGATGTCCACAATAAACAATATTTTTAATTATTTCAAAAGCCCTAGTTCGGAATGAATTAAGATGTGCAGAATACGATAATATAAATATGGTACAGAACAAGAACGAGATAAAACTAAATTTAAACAGTAAAAAATTATTAATATTATGCTCAAATATTATAAAACAAATTCAAATTCATTCATCTCCATTATTTAATTAACAATAACTAATTTTGTGATTATCAAAGATGGAAGAATTCTCTTGAATTATTCCTTCCTTTTAAATTCAATCTCAAAAATCTTATTTTAATTCGTTAAATATCTTTTTTTTTACAACAACATTATGCGAGAATTATTTATTACAATAATATGGAACCTCAAGATTTATTATTGGAATTCCGATTATCTACTGTAGTAAAATCTGTTACATGGAATAATATTTCTTACAAATTTAAATAATGTGTTTTATTTCGACGTATGCACTCTAGGCGTTCTGACGAAATAATTATTCAATAATCTTTTTAATTAAAGAATTTAAATTCAAACTATTTTATTCTTTATACTTTTAATCTAAACCTTTATTAATCATGTATTCGAACAAGTAACAAATTTCATGTCATGTGCAGTTTCTGTTTCTAATTCAAGAAATCCAGGATTATAAATAGTCGATTCTCTGATACGCTTGAAAAAGATGTCCACTCCAATCTTGGTTAAAGGTCTGAGCTAATGGAGCCATCGCTTCAGAAAATGTGATGAGAAGAAATAAAAGGAATTTTCTGAACATCCGATCATTTTTTCTTATCCATTTACTCGTTTCATTAATTTCACAGTATTTTTTTCTTTGTAAGGTCATAAAATTACGCTTATTCTTCCGTGTAGGCGTCGCAGAAAAGGGCCCGGTAGATGAAAAATTTTTGATTCTTTTTCTCTTCTATTCTGGCAGAAATTTCGTTCAAGACAGTTATAGCAAAAGGCTATAAAACACGCAATAAAATATCATAATAAAACATAATATTATGTAGTATGAGGGTATATAATAAAAGCAATAAGATTCTTGAGACACGTAATTATAAGTGTATCAATAATTAGAAAATTTGTTAAATTATACAGATGAAATAAAATAATTAAATCATGAGTGCTCGGATAGCAATCATCTCAATACATTTCCTTTTTAAACATATATTGGAATTATTAATAATTTCCAAAGTTTGTTTGGAAATTTTCTTTCTTGTATCAAGTTTTATGTCTTATGATAATTTTTTTCAAAGTGTATGCATAGTTTACTTTTTATAAGAATATTTTCTAAATGTTTCCCTTTTTATTCCATATTTTAAATAATTAAATCTTTTAGAACATATATTTTAACATATTTAAAGGCTTTCACTTCTAAACTATAATATACGACAAGCAAGAATAAAAAAAAACAAATTATTGTTTGTTACTTTTGAATTTTTAAAACTGAAAATTACAAATTTTGATGGCTATATTTTCTTAAAATTTTTTAAGTGGGCTACGAGTACTTTCATCTTTAGTAAACTACTTTTTAAATCCAGGAGTATTGTTTTTTATTCAAATAATTACTTACTTTTCTTTTTAGTCTTATGTAATATAATTTCCTGAATTGCAAACCACTCTGCGCCATCTACCAGTATAAAATTTTTTTAATTGACTCCAAATTAAGTGAAGAATAAACAGATAACCCTGCCAGTAAATATTGGATTGTCATACAACTTTGAATTGCATTTAAAGTATCAAGTGTCCAACTAACTGGGAAATAGATTCAAATTGATTGTATAATCGGCATTCAGGAAATAAAAAAACGAAGAAAAAGACAAGTTAAGACACTAATCTGTGATGCTCTAAGATCTTCAGTTTATCTAAAAGACAATATTTCACATTTCCATAGCATAACCCAGAAGATATTGTGGTGTAAACTGCCTTAGTATTCGAGACATTATGGAAAATAATGACCGTGATGATGAGTATTTATTTTACTGCATAAAAAATTTTAATTATCTTATATATATGCTAAAAATTTCCTCACATGGTGAAATTCTATACTTTTTTGCTTAAACTAATTTCCATTGCTACTTTAAGTCCTAAACAAAATTTCACAAATTTTGAACAGCATTTTCATCAGTACATAAAATTAAATTACTATCATTTAGTTATGGTTGTCCATTCTTGTCGATGACCTTTCGCCATCTTTCTGGTAATTTTATGACCCCGCGCTCATAGAATTTCTGGTCCTTAATAGCAAAAAACTGTACCAAGTGCGATTTGAGATAATCGTTATTAATGAAATTTTTACCATTTAAGAAGTTTTGTAAACTTTGGAATAAAGGATAATCCAATGGTGCAAGGGCGGGGCTGTATGGAGAATGCGACATATTTTCCCAATCAAGCTCCAATAGTCCCGTACGTGTTTCTAGATGTGTTGAAGCCTCGCATTGTCGGGATTTAACAGCATTCATTTGCGATTTGCCAATTCTGACGTTTTCTTTGTGATTGTTTTTTCCAATTTCACAAATTGTTGGATTTTTCGGTTGTTTGGAAGCAACTCAAAATACATAACAACTTTGTACTCTCACCAGTTTGACAGCATGTTTTTTTTCTTTGATGAAGCTCAGCTTTTGATATGGTTTGTGCTGGTTCATTGTGCTTGGACCATGATCTTTGTCGATTAACGTTATTGTAGATTATCCATTTTTCATGACGAGTGATAATTCGTTAAAAAAAAGTGTCGATTGCATCACGTTTGAAATGCGTATCAAAAAAATTAATGTTTCGTTTTCGTTATTTATGGGTGATTGTATCCATAGAGAAGTAGGTAGTTCAATATAATTCCAAATTATTTTTTTTGCACTGTTATGCTTAAAATGTGATGATTCCTTAAAATTTTAAGAAAGATTTTATCAACAATTGTGTTAGTTTTGTTTGTATAAGTTTGTTAAAATTATAAAATAATGTCCTTCTTAGTAGGTGAGAAAATAAAAATGTATCAGCACGATTAAAAGCATGATAAAAATAAGAAATACATAACTTTAATGCATATAATTTTTCTATGTTTAAAAGAATGTCGCAAAAAGAATATGGCTATCATAATAAAAAAAAAGAAAATGAAATATACCTCACAAAACAGCAAAGAAAAATGGTGGATGAATATTCATAGATACAAAAAATAATTTTGAAAATGATAACAAGTTGTCCAAATATCTTATAGGCATGAATTATTTTGAATAGTAATATAAATATTTTTTATTTTTATTTTATTTTTAAAAAAAAATTTTCCTTGGTTTTATGAGAAAATGGAAATTTTCCTCATACAAACATTTCATTTTGTTTTTAAGAATTATTCAAACACATTAATTTTATTTTTATATTGGTAAAAAAAATTCTAGTTCATGAAATATTAGAATAAGAAATGTAGCATAATATCATATCAGATATTAAATTTTAAAAAAAGACTCTCACATTCAGCCATTGTACGCCTTCAATAATTTATTTTTAGAAGTGTCATAAATTTTATGAGCCTATTTGAAACAACTGGTGCTGTAGTTTGATGGGCAGTATGGTTGAGTTTATTCATAAGGTAATTACTCTATAAGTGGAGTTCTCTCCATTTCCTTACAGTTCAGTCACTCACCCCAGAACGTCATACATCCCATTATTCGCCTGTATGCACACACACCCCATATCATTCTAAGCTATATGTTAACTGTATTAGAATGGAATGACGGTATAATATTACTACTATTAGTGCTATATCAACATTAAAATGTATTTAGATGAAATTTAATGTTTATTCCTTTTCCTCTTCTTATTACGCTTTGCAATTGGCTCATCTTAAAAATAGTGTCCCTGAATGATTCGCTTATCATTCAGTTGCAAATTTACATGCACTTTCATTTCACCAGCTATGTGTCAGACTTCAAATTAATAAATAAATATTTTTTACCAGTGATTTTTATAATTTGTAAAATCAGTTTCAATTTTTTTTAAAAAATGCTTTTTTTAATGTTTGCACACTTTATAATAAGATGATTATCACGCCGATGTCCTGACACAGAGGTAGCGCGTCTTCACCGTGATCTGCATGCCCTAAGATCGAATCCCGGTTCGAGCACGGTTGTTCTTTATCTATCCTGTTTGTGGTATGTGTGAATGTACCCCCTGTAAGCGAATGTGATTACTGAGTAGCTAAGACATACTCTTGGCCCTAGTTGGCACTATTTAACACAAGAGTCTCATCCTGGGCTTAAAATCACTGACTGGGTCGGCTACCTTGTTCATTGCAATTGACATTAAAAGCAGCAACAACAACAGATAAATATCGCACCAGAACGGTATGCACATAGATTTGAATAAAATAAATCTTTGTTCAAAATAAGTAATCTATCTACATTAACACCATGTAAAGATACAATACTAAGTATCTAAAATTAAAATGAACCATTTTAACATTTTCCAATTTATTATACAATATACATTTTCATTCATTTCCTTGGTTGTACTTTTTTATTAAAATTGAATAATTGTATTTTAGAGATTACCTTATAAAAATAACCAAATACTAAAAATAAAAAATATATATTTCTTAAAAAAAATTATTAACGGCCTTGTAAATATTTGAATCGAAAGGAATTAAACGAATATCAAACATTGCTAATTTAAATACATTTCAATTCAACACAAAGAGCATTTATCATTTGAACTAAAATTAGGAGATCGGAAACGAATGGAAATAGCATTCCGCTGACGAGAGCGCATCGGTGTAAGGGAAATATTATCCGCCGCACTGCTCATTTCTAAGCTGCTCAGCGGGCAATCGTCTCAATGACAATATTTTGTCAGCGGTAGCCTAAAGCGAATTCCTTTTCGACCCATCCTCCCGCGCGGCACGTGGGTTCGAAAGATAATGACTTACTTCGGCTCAACCGAAATCAATATCATGAGACAAATGTTTGCGTTGAGACCGGGTTCAGCCCGGAATAGTTTCAGATTTGCATCGCACGCTGAATGAATATTGAATTAAACAATCCGCTACACATTTCAGAATAAATATGTGGGTTGATATTTTTGTTTGTTTGGACATTTAAGATGAAATAATTCTGCAAATGAAATCGGGCTATTTTGATCTTCACAAAAAAGATTCCTATAATCGATTAAGGGGATTCATGCGATAAAAACAGCAAATGAATTAGAATAAAGGGCGAAATCTTTCGAATTGAATTACTTTTCTGATTTTAAATCGTTTTAAATCAATTCATCCATTACCGTCTTTGTTAATATTTGAGTTATATTATTTTACAATAATTTAAATTTTTTTCTCGTTTTCTTAAATGTTATAATATTCTTGTTTCTGTCCAAATTAGATTTTGCATTCTAAAAATATATAATTTCACATAAATATAGTTCAACGCTCTTACTTTTGCACAAATTAATTTCAACACTTTCAATTGTGTAAATTATACCATGACTTAAAAATGCGTAAATATAAACTATATTTAGAATATTTTTCAAATATTTAAAAAGATATTTAAAAGGAGATTTTTATAATGATTGTTAATGTTTTCATTTTAGCCTAAAATTATATTCATGTTTTAAAATTATTTCTAACCATGAAGATTTCATATATAATTCAAAAAGGGTTTTGAAAATTTGTTATTGTTTTTTTCTGTGTATTTTTTGTTGAGTATTTGCAAATAATGCATATTATTAAACTGGATGAAATGTATTTCAGCCAGTAGTATGTATTATTCTATTGAATATTTACATTTGTTTTGTTTTAAAATGTTCCTGAACAATTCTCTAATTATGCTCTTTATTGATATAATTAAATCCTAATAATTACTCCTCTGAAGCATTAAATGCTCCTTCTAGACATGGTGAGTTATTTTTAATTTAAATTTATCAGGTATTAAAATTATTATACATTTAAACACCAACTTTTTCTGACAAGACCATGTGTTACGTTATATATATTTATTATAACTTTATTTTTATATTCTTAATTACAATTTATAAGCTTTGCTGAATTTTCACTTTTATCATCTTCACATAGAATTTGTAATCATGCATTTTTTGTTTGAAACATAATGGTATTAAAGAGTTTAAATTCACATTGGCTTTACATCATTTTGAATATCAGAATAATTGAAATTTACAACTAGAATAATTCAGATGACACGTAAAAAAAGCCTTACATCTACTGTTCTAGATAAACTAGATATATTTTATAAATAATTCAAAACTGGCATTTTATATTCCAATTAAAAAGACTAGAATTAAATTCTCCAATTAGTTGATGCCGAACAAACATTGGTAGATATCTGCAAATTAGGAGAAATGATAACGCCCCAATTGCCATGCACTTGTTTCGTTGTGTGCTTAACTACGGAATTCACACACTGAGGAACCTTTTTTCTAGATTAATGGAAGTAGTTTTACTTAATCCTTAATGAAATTATTGTTCCCCTTCCTCTCTTTCACATAAAAATTTCGAATTTTCGCTATAATACCTACGATTGCTTAGTTTTTTTTTTTTTTTTTTTTTTTACTTTAAAAGCTCAGCATATGATTGTTTAATAGCATATAATATGGGAAATAAGTATGTTTCTTGGGACATCGTTTCTTCAAACAACTGATACTCAATTTCACAAAGAACTGCAATTTTAAAGACAAGAAGCTATACTAATATAATTAATTTAAGTGGAAATGTTATTTTGTTTATGCACATGCAGCTCATGAAAAAAAGCTAGATACTTTATCCTGTTGTTGATTATTGTATATGAAATCTAAAAATGCATTTTAACTACAATAATACAAACTATACCTAAAATGCTCGTAAAACATTGTCATGAATTTTAAAATTGTACACACTTTGAGTTTTAGTTTAAAAACACGGAAATGCCTGATTCGGATATCATAAATATATTTCGCATGAAAAATTAACCTTGAGATAGTTGGCCTTTTCTTTCAAGAAGTTCTTTACAATGTCTAGATATGCGCTGGATGCCACAATAGTATTTTTAATATTTTTTGTGACGTTTTAAAAGCATCTAAAAGTTACAATATACATTTTAAAATTGATTGCAACATTTTGTATGTCAAAATACTCGCAGTGGAACATTTTAGAAGAAATTTGATTCGCTTCCAAAAAGAAATAATCAAGAGCACTGAAATTTTTATTTAAATTGCACTCAAACTGGGAGTACACCCTTTAAGTATTCCATTTCGATGCTCTCAGTACTCCATAGAACTGAAAGCATCAAAATGGAAAGTTTAGTTTTGTAATGGAAAAATAAAATATTTTATATATAGTTTAAAGTAATATTTATTTTGATATTAAAATTAACTGATAGAAGTAGAAACGGAATATAATTTATTTTTATTTCATTAGTTAAACGTTTTAATCACTTTATACTATTATCATCGTTGCTAAATAATCATAAACAAACATAAAACGATATATCATTTTATTTTAAAGATCGTATTAAAAAATTCATTTTGTTCTCAATAAAAGCATTTATTCACCATTCATTCAAAAGTAGCTCAGTTCATTCATTCAATAAAAATAAATCGATTATCTCATAAGCTTTAAAAGCAAGTTAGTGTTTTATGGAAAGGCGTTGTGTTTGCCAAAGTGCTCATTAGCTGAAGTCATGTGTACCATATATAAGCTTACTGCAGATGCCAAACTCAATCCTTAAAACATCCTCTTTAAATATTTATTCATTTATCCTGCATGTATTTAATTTTCATAATTTGTTTCAATTTTAATAACATTATTATTGCGATTTTTATTACATTATATTTTTTAAAAAAAAATTACATTTTTTAAACATTATTTTTAGTTTAAAATTATTTTTCAATAATTTTAAACTGTTATTCATCCCATATTTTGCTACTTCTCATATAGACATACTTTCTAAAAGAAGTATAATAGTAGGGATGGTTATCATATATATGCAATTAAGAAAATAATTACTAAGTATGATGTATTTAAATATTATACAGTTTAATGACTGTAAATTTATATTATAAGAATTTTATTTAAATGTGTTAGATTGAATGTGGGGGGAAGAGAAATGGGGCGATAATAAATGATGTTTTTTATGTATTTTCAATTATTATTATTTTGTATTATGTTGTTTTGCTACTAATTCATTCCTTAAATGTAGATAATAAACAGAAGAATGTTTAAGTATTCAACGACAGATACACCCACGGGCGTATAAGAACGCGCTCACACTCTAATTACACATAATCATACACACCCAAACGTACACACATAAGCACACGTGCGTGAATACTCAAACATGCTTGCATTCTTCGTTAATACCTGTAGAAATGCAAATGAGTAGATAGGAAGTTATATAATTCGTTTTTTAAAAATATTTTATTTACAAGTAACATGATTATTTTCTCGCTGGCTTTCTGGTACATATGTCCCAGTTTGGGCATGGTTGTTCTTCTGTGTTCTATATGTGAGATGTGTGTATGTGCCCCCTCCCTGTAAAAAAGGGCAGTCAAAGCGTGTGTGTGTATGTTTCATCTTCATATGAGCTAGAAGTAAGA
Organism: Argiope argentata; assembly: GCA_026289955.1. Lineage (NCBI taxonomy): Eukaryota > Metazoa > Arthropoda > Arachnida > Araneae > Araneidae > Argiope > Argiope argentata. The sequence goes on along the minus strand of JAOUZG010041147.1, from coordinate 8,569 downwards.
CTTCTGCCCTTGGGCGCTCAGGGATCCCTACCCTCAGAAGCTACTGCAACCCTGTTTCCGTGGTAAAAAGCGGACAAGATATCATCATCATTAAGATTCTTTTCTCTTTTGGAGCCAAAATATTAACTTAGAACTGTAAACGTGTACAGATACTTACACACGTGCATTTACACATATACATCCATTCATTCTTCTGAATTATCAGTAGAGATGCAGATAAATACATTGGAAATCGCCTTTTCAGTTTTTTTTTAATTTTATTTCCACGTAAAAGGTTGTATATTCTTTTTTTAATTCAAAGTACTCGTTTTTAATTATTAGCATACGAACATACATGGGTATGCACATACATATATGCATATGCATTCTTTATTATCAGCAGAGATACGGATAATTAAGTAAAAAATTAAAAATTATCTTTAATTTTACTTGCACTTTACATGCTCTTTATTTAAATAAAAATTTCAACATTTAACTGTACACAGACAAACACACATATACACATTTACACATGTACTCATACACGCACACATTCTTTTTTATTATCAGTAGAAATGCCTAAGATTATGCAGAAAAATGCTTTTTCATGTGTTTTTTTTTTTAAGTTTTATTTGTAATGTTTTCTCTTTTTAAGCCAACATATCAAATTTTAAGTTTTTTTTTCTGACCCATTTGGAGAATATATTCTCAAAATGCTCCAGTTTCCTTTATTCGTCAACTTTTCATAATACGTGGAAGATCTCATGCTTATCGAAATGTTGCGGCTTCCACTTTTATTGAATTTCATCAGACTTTATAGCTTTTGATGTCATTTTACTACTATTTCATATTAAAGTTTTCGAACTTTCGTAGGTATCGTTCATCGTAGGCAACGTTCCCTCTTTACATGCTCTCATTTATTTTACATTTTTATAAAAATTTATTTTATGAGAGTTGAAGTAGTTTCGTGGCTTTTAATAGACTCTTAATTTAAAAAAAATATTGCTGATTCAACATGGAATCTTTGATCCTATGAGTAATCTCATCCTTAATAAAATACCAAAATAAAGTTTTTACAATGCATAATTTTCTCTTTTATTTTTTCAAACACATATCTTGAATTCATAGATTCCCAAAGAAATCATATGACTTATCGTTTTCAGCATACCATCGGTAACGAGGGTTTTATATATTTAGTTTTTTTTATTTAGAGATAAGAGCCATTACATTTTTTTTTCTATTTTGTAATTCTAACAAAAATCCGAATGCATCATAGGAAAAAAATAAGAATTCTTTCTTCTAAGTAAGATCACGAATTTCATTTTAACAAATTTATATGAATATTAAAAACAAATAAACATAAATTCAAATATTTGTGCAAATGGAAGTCTTTAATTAAATCAATCTATTTCATACAATTAAGTAGAAGGAAATAAAATTAAAAGAAATAAATATTACTAAATATGAATGATATAGAGAAAAAGAAGTAATGTTGAAGTTTAAAATAAAATAAGATTAAGTTAATTGTCATAACTAATGATGCGATTATTAATTAACTATATGATTATAATTAACTATCATAAACTTCATCTCAACAAAATGTAAATAAAATCTTTTTTAAAAAAATTTCATTGTTTTTAATGTTTTAAAAGTAGAAAGTAGTACTTTTTTACAATAATTTATTAATTTTTAGTCCTTTTTTATTATCCTTTTTTTCACAACTTATCTTTTTAACAATTCGAAATTATTTCCCAAATTTACCATCAGAAGGCGCCATCCGTAGGAAAATATAATTAAATCTAAATAATCACCTAGCTGACAATTGAGTTTTGAAAACATTGAAAATGAATTTTCAAATAACAAAACTAATAAAGAAAAGCACAAAATTTATAAATTTTAGCATACTTTTAATATATTGCAATTTATATAAGTATATCTATATATCAACAGAACTTCAAGTTTTCCATGTATAAGTACCGTGTCTTGATTCCCCAGTTAATATTTATGAGGGATGGGAAAACTTTTACATATTGTTACAAACCTGTAATTTTGCTTCCCAACAAGAACGGTGTCATTATGAAAGACTATCTTACGATTAGTTCTTTTGTGTGCTAAGTGGGTGCTACATCAGTAATCTGAGAACTTGGCGACGAATTTGGTGACTTTGACGACAAAACTGTTAATGCTGGAAACTGAATTTTTATAATCCATCCAATAGAAATTGGGAGATTGATCTAGAAAGAATCCCTGGTTGATCTAGAAATTCCACGCTCCCCCCCCGAGGGCTAGGGAGCTATAAAAGTACGACAGTCTCAAGTTGAAAGGGAATTGAACTGAGCCGGAAGCTGAGTTGGACTAGAGGACAAGTAACGAGTCTTCGAGAGGATAGTGAAGCAACAGCGTAGTGCCAGGCTTGTGTGTAGCTCAAGAGAGTGCTGAACTGTTAAGTGCCGAGTTCTGTAGTCTACCGTGGAAGCTCCTACTGTGGGAAGTATTCAGTGATGTAGTAGTGAGTCGGCAGCAACAGCTAGGAGACAGTGATAAGTTCAATCATTTGGAAAGGCTATAGAGTGCAATTCCGAGGATCCCCTCACCTGCTGGATTCATTCTGGCCACTTTGAGGGTTGTGGTCGATTACTACTTGTGGGCTACTGTCTGTTGTAATATGCTGTCCTGTGTTCGTGTCGACTGTACATATTTGTCGTCTGCATATTCTTCGTATTTGTGTTGATGTCTCCGTATAAATAAAAACCATTGTAGTTTTTTTACTGAGACCTTCTGATTCTGTCTCCATACAATACACACAATATAAACGTATCTGATGATCCTTAACAATATGTAGATACTCTAATGACCATCCTTGTTTTCTTCGAATTTTTCTTGAAGAGGGCAAACGTTAATCGAGCTACCCATTGGAGTTCAACACTGTAAAACTTAATTTAAAACGGAATATTAATTTTATCAAGCAATCAACATGATTTTCTTCAAAAGCGTAATAAGCATTTGCATTAAAAATTTTTTCCTCTATTCATTTACTTGAACAAATACTTGTGTCGCAACAAAAAGATTTCTTGTATACTACTATATACATTTATTGCACTGTATACTTTTTATTTTGTCAAAAAAAATGAATAAACGTATAGTCCACTCCATTACTGTATTAATCTGCTAAAAGTATTAAACGATAAAATGATTCCGAAGTAATTAAACAAAATTATAGTGAGCAGATTAGATAATTTCAAAAAAATAATTATCTGCCCTTTTCCTGTTCTGAAAATGCTGTATTAGTTTCTGATCTTTCTATGCCCATAGATAATTCAGCTATACCCTTACCATCATTCAATACCTATTTATTCTCGAAATTTTGTTGTGTATAAAATATCCATCCACTTAATCAATCTGTATCATTAATGAATACAATCAACTGAATTTCTTTGCTGTTTTTAAAAGAATACATTGCATGGACCAAAACAATATGATTAAATATTGAGAGGATATAGATGTCATTAAGCAAAAACTATCAATTGATGGATTAAGTAAGGATATAAATTGTAATCTTCTGTTCTTTATTTTTCTGTAAATATTGTTTGCACTAATACTGAATAGATCAGCCATTTTCTCTCATATGATTCATAAAACATGGTAATCGAATTGTTTATAATGTAAAAACTGTATAATGTTATAGTATTTTTACGATCCAGGCACTAAAGAAAATAATAGAATTTTTTTTTTACAAACGATTGTGTAAGGGAAATAATAGTAAAGAATAAATTACTTATAGGTCATTAAATATTTCGGCATAATCTATTTTTAATCTTTAGTTTTCATTAGTACCCTTAATATATTAATTAATATAATAATAATAATATCAATATAAAATAAATCGTTAGTAAATAATTATAAATTACATCACTATATCACTATTTCCTAAATTATATCACTAATCAATAATATACTAATATTATTATATTTATTAAGTAAGTTATATTTATTTTTAATTTATATTTAATAAATAAAGTGTTTGTATGTGTGTGAACGTGTGCGATCTGTAGAGAAGAATACTAAAATTCGAATTGTCATATTCTGTCCAGATATATAAAAAAGATAAAAATGTGCAACTGCGTTCGGCATTTTTGAAATTAAAATTAGAATTTTTATTAATTAAAAATAAGTTATAACAATTTTTTCGCAATAATTCCCAAAAATATTGCTGTTAAAATTATTTTTACATCATTGAAAAATATATTCTGTATGACTTTTAATAATTCATTTCAGTATAAGAATGAAAATAAAATTTATTTTCAAATTTCACCAAAATTTAACTTGTGATTTTTTTAAGGTTGTTGGCATTTAAAGAAAAATTTAAGAAAAAAAGTGGTATGTATGAGGTATGAGAATTCTCAGTTAAATTATATTATAAAAAATTTTTCACAATAATTCCCAAGAATATTATTATTAAAAATGATTTTTACATCATTCAAAAATACATTCCGCATGATTTTTTAACAAATTATTGCATTATAAGAATGAAATTAAAAATTATTTCACAATTTCACCGAAATTTTAACTTGCGATTTTTTTACAATTATTGGCAGTAAGGAAAAACAATTTAAGAAGAAAAGTGGTTTGTATGAGGAATGAGAAAATGTAATTAATTTACCGCAAAAATTAATATAAAATTTGAAATATGCCCTGCCATTAAAATTTTTATAAGTGCGTCAATGATATCTCAGTGCTTCAAAAGTGCTATAGTATTCATACTTTGTAGAGAGTACCATCAAAATAAATTAATGAATAGAATATTTAGCTTAAATTACGCAATTAATATTCAAGATGAATCTGCTAATTAGGTATAATATTCCTTAATTGATTGAATTAGAAACATGTTTCCATAAAAATTACCTGGATGTGCTAAATGACTCATCAATTTAATGGGTCATTATAGTTTTTTAAACTACTCCTTGTAAACGGAACAGCTTTCAAAATGCAAAGCCTTCATAAAAAAGAGCAGAATCAATAATGATTTTTAGTGTTATTTTTAAAACAAATGAACGCACATTTTATTTTGCGTTTTGCAATTCTTGTATTTTTTGTGTATTATAGATATGAGATAAATTTAAGTAAGATAGTAAATAAATACTAAAAAATCA
>JAOUZG010041146.1:0-17605 GCA_026289955.1 Argiope argentata | reverse complement strand
GTGTTCTTTTTTCTTTCCGGTAAATGCTCCTTAAGAAAATCGAAGGCACCTTTTCTTATTTTCAGCAATCCGGAACCCAGCACAACTTCAATGATATTGACGAAAAACCACGAGAACCACATATCCCGATACTTTTTGCTGAACTTAAGAACGATAATAAATGGGAGAAGGAGAGAAACTGAGAGTGCCCACCATATTATGGTCACTACAGTGTAAATAATGACATCCATATTTCTGTATTGACCTAAAATCAAAAAACGAAATTTAAGATTATAATAAAACCATCTAATTAAAAAAATGTACTGATAATTTCCACCGATATATGAGCCAAATTAAAAGCATCAGCATTTATATTCGATTGGGGTTCCTTTCAGATCATTTCCAAAATTAGAAATTAACATATTCTAAAAATAAATGTGTAGTGATATTGTAATCTCAGTGGTGTGTGATCAGCGTATTCATTTCAATGTGACCAGAGAATTTGATGCAATGTGATTCGGATCTCTTTGACTATCCACCCCTATTCGCACTGTAAACTTTTATTTTTATTTACTAGCTGTAACCGTCATTTAATTTAATGACAGTTATAAAAACTAATATAAATAACCTCGGCAATAACTTTGAGTGTATAATTTCTCATGTCGATATGAAATAAAAGCCTTCGTATTAGTTTCAAAGTGACCCGCCTCATCATCATTATTATCATCATCATTTTATACACTATAATATTATTCTGTGACATGATTTGTTTAGGTTTTGGGTTTGTAAAGTTGTAAAATGTAATTGGCCAAAAATAGACGATTTATTACTTTTGAGACTTCAGTTTTAAACTTCTAGGATTATTTAAAAATAATAAGATCAGTTGTCACATTTGGTGACTCATCACCAACAAGTTTAAAACTTGGCATAAATGTCCGGCGTGTATCCGACTCTCCTGACGGGATAGCATGTCGAAATTGTGCTTATTTCCAAACGCTCGCCAAAAGATTGTCATCCTGGATGGATAACAGAAATTAATTAGAGGTTGCAATTAAAAATTACGATTATATTTGGTGTGATAATGCTCCTAATGTTTCTACTTTGGCGATTGTACGTTTATCTTAAGCCTAGTTGCACTCATTGACTTCCCTACGGAAATTCGCATTTAACAAAATAACCTTCCAACTAATCTTATCTTCCAATAAATAGTCTTTGTGCTTTCATTACACTCAAAAAGTTACCTTTTTAATAATATCAATTCCTTATATGAATAGCTTCCCCCTAATTTTTAAAAATGTTTTGAATTTAATTCAATAAACTATGTGAAATAATCGTGTTAAATATTGTGAAGTCGTCCATCAAAATATTCAATTGCTTATTTTTGTCAGTTATTAATTCAGTTGTAGGTTTTTCACGCACTTTATTATTTCGTGATCTAGATACTTCTTAATCTGCATTAAACTAATTGAATTAATTTATATATTTCTGTCGGATTAATACCACTTGACTTTAAAAAAAATGTTTTCACAAAACTTGAAATTTGTGCTAACATATTTCATCTAATATATTATTTTTACTTTTTTTTCTTCTATGCAACCTCTGGTAAATTTGAAAAGATAACTTATTTGTTGATAAGTTGACAAATTTTTTTATTATCACTTCATTCTGTTTTTTGCTTTTTTCCTTGTAAATTCTAAATTAATATTTAATTTAATATTATCACTTTGAGATCAAATTGTTCATTTTGTTTTTGTTTGATGCAACTTCAGAAGGGAAGGGAATGCCAATCAAACAAAAATCAAATTTCTATTAAAAATATGTTGAAATAATTCTCTTTTAGTTAGAAGGAATCATCGCTCTTCAAGGGAATAAGATAATTTGCAAATAACAGGATGTTAAAAGGCGTTTAATATGCATCTAGCTAGAGAATATGTTCTGCAACCACATGTCCAATAACATTAAAATTTTCACAAACAATGCTCAAAGTAAATCTTTCTATCAATGTGTTCAAAGGCTTTAAATAGTCTACTGCCATATGAAGACTTTAGTGAGGAACTACTTCACTAATTAAACATCCTGTAATTAATTGAACATCAAAAAGTAATAAATACGTTAACTTCGTTAACCAAGATATGTCATATACTTTAAATTCAGATACATTTGAGCCCTATTTAGCATATTCATTACCATAATTGACGTTAACCTATGATTTGGACCACTATCTAGTACAATTCTTATTTTTTAGATCTTTTGATTGTATTAGAGAAGAAAATATATTAGTACACAGTACGAATGAGTCACAGGTGATTCACGTGCTCAGCAACATATTTAAACAATGGGATGCAAGCTAAACATAGGCCTATTCTACTCTCATTAAATGATGCAATAAATGAGAATTATTAATGCCACAGTAATATGAGTGCACAAGAGTGAACTTGTTAACCCTTTGCACACCGGAAAATAATTATAGGCAAAATTATCCGCTTAATACAAAGATTTGTTTGTTGCTATGAAAAATATACATATTTCTTTGAAAAATTAATCTACATCTCTTAATCATTATGTACGCATTTTTAACAATTAAATTTGAAAAATAAATAAATAAAACGTCAAAATGAGGCACAACCGTGAATGGTGAGTCAGTGGCGCCATCGGACCACAACGGGTTAACACGGAATTCAATGTTAGCTTCAGTTAGAAGGAGAATATATTCGCTTCAAATATCCAGAAATGAATGATAGAATCAATATAGCTTAGATTGCGAAAATAAAAACGTAGTTATGATTGAATCCATGCGACATTTTTTGGAGGTTTTATGGTTATTGGAAGGGTTCATCATACGTTTTAGTTATTCTTCCTGAACGTCTACCATCCATTGCCAAGCGTTTTGAAACGATAAATTGCATCAAAAACAGTTTAACCCAGGCTCATTAAGCAAACAAATGATTAATGTAAAATGATTAATGTCGTTGTGTTAAAGAATAGCTTCGAGATGGATTATGTTTTAGAATGAATCGGGAAGTACGTTCTCAACATGCAATATGTATATATGTGTTAGATTAATTGCTGTAGTTCAAATTGTATATATGAATTTTATCTATTATTTTTTGGTGTTTAATTTTTAAGTTAGCAATAACACTCACACACACGAACGCACACGTGCTGTAATAACTAATAGAATCATAAAAAATATATCAGAATTAAAATGAGAAAAATCTCGAGTTGATACAGGAGTTGCATAGATTTGCACCTTTAAAGAACGAATACAGTAATTAAAAAAGTCTTACTTTGCTTCTGTCCAACTTCAACCGTGAGAATTTGAAAAATTATTCCAACCTCCTTGGAAATCCGTCGATAATAAATTGGAGGATTTGTGGATAGGGGTTATAAAGTTCAATTAAAGGTCACATAAACTGAACATGTGATAAGACAGCAAGCACGATTATTTCGTATTCCGCAAATATTGCTGATAAATGATTATTCTGTGTCATTATCCTTTCCAAACAAAGAGAAAGACCGAAAAATTGGATGAAATGAAATGTAGGAAACGGCAATACCTCAGTGGCTTAATCACATTTTGAACTGTTTAGACCAATGGAATAGAAAACGTTTCACGAATCCAATAGATATTAAAATGCATTTCTTTGCTTAAAAATCGTAGTTTGAATTTTTGTGTTTAAATTCGATGAACTCATTGATAGAAACCGCATTTCTGAAAACCTTTGAACATTCTGTATCAGCAATCTCACCAGATGAAGTTATAATATATAATTTCTGTCCCTTGACGGCTGCCATATCTTCTTTGAAGAATATTGATATGTGTTCGATTCCTTCTAATAATTGAGTTGAAAATTGTATGATATCATGTGTACAGGAAAAGGAATATTCAAAAACTTAAAGGCAAAACATTACGAGTTCACCAATATAGTCTTAATATTTTAAATATCATTGATACTATAGTATGCCAAAGTTTAACTAACCTGGTCACAAGTTTTGGTTATCTGTATTGGACTTATGAAAAATACTCCGCTCTCTAAAATTTGTAAAAATATTATGTTTTCTATTTATAAATTCATATATTACTTAATTAAAATTTAGATAATTTATGTTTTTGGATTTATCTTCGATTATTATCTCTTCCCTTGTTTATATTATAAAGAGTATCCTAAAATTAATGCAAGATTTAAATTTGCAACCATTTCTGCAATAAAGTGTTGGAAACTCTGTTAAAAAACATTTGGCAACTAATAGTTGAGGGTTAGTAAAAATGGATAGAATATGTTAACGCTGGCAGTGGTATAAATAAGTATTTTTTCCTTTGAATTGTTCTATTTTTACCGAATCGTTAAGTAGACTAGATAGAGATATGTGTGTAATAATTCATAGCGAAAATGGCCCTCGTGTCTTTTGTCAACATTTTCCAAAACCATTTTGTATAAATGCAGCTGAATTTTTTTAATACATCGTTGAATTTTATTTTTTAATGCACGCGTGCTTGTAGGCTTGTTGGTATGGAATTTTGACTTCAAATAACCCCATTAAAACCCCATGGCGTAAAACAAACGATCTAATGGACCAATTCTCAAATTTTTGAAATATAGCCGCCAGACATTCATTAGTTTTGAAAAATTGCTCGAGAATGAAAACGCATTAACCGCAAACTATCAGCTGTTAAACGTTTTTAAAAATATTGTTGACAACTATTCACTGTACTGGTCTTGGAAAATTCAAATTTTGCACCAATTTTGGGATACTTCTTTACATAACATATGATCGGCCGTTTGCATATTGGTAACAATCCCACTGTGGATGGTACCATGAGTTCTTGTAAGTCATACAGACTCTCCAACCACCTGAAGGCATATGGAATAAACCATAATACTGAATACCGGACTATTGCAACAGAGGCACTGGCGGTAACTGTGGTTGAGTTATATCACGGGAAGGATTGTAGGGCTATCACAGGCCACAGTACAATCCTTTCCGTAGGAAGTACGTCCCGTCATCGATGGGATGAGCCTAACCTCCATACCCATATGCACCTTCCTGAATGGGGACATCCTACCATCATGCCAGAAGCATCTTGTAGCAATTGAAGGTTCCAATTTTAGAGGTCTACAAGCGGATTAAAATTGATTTTTGAACAAATTTTGTAGTTGATTTTAGCATTTACATTTGGGTAACGTTTTATAAAAGAATCTAGAAAACTTAAAACACTTAATTTCAAAGTATTTTTTTAAAAAAATTATTCTAGTAAATAATGACAAGAAACTGTTTCTTTTTTGAGAAATTAATAAGAAATTTGGCTACTTTTAACCCTTTATCTACTGAATTATGTTGCCATCAATTTACCGACTTCATTTTTGCACCAGTAGTTCAGTTTTACAGAATAATCCCAGAGAGTCCAAGAGGAAAATTTTAATTAATAGAAATATCTTATTTAATTATTAAATATTTTTCCTTTCTACTTTTAGCTTTTATTAACTTATTTGGATTACATACTCTGTGTTTTTTAAAATACTATCGGTAAAAATAGTCATATTACGAAAATATAATTCCGATTTAAAGGGTACTTATAAGTACCATCAGTAGAGAAAGGGTTAAACAATATAAAAAAATATTGGTCTTGTATTGAAATAGTTAATTGATGGTGAATGGTATTTGCTTACAACCATGTAAATTGTTATCTTATCGTGCTTTTCGTGAAACAGATTTTGTAGACCGTATTTCAAATTTTTAATCTTACTTGGATGAACGAAGAAAGTCTGTTACTGAAAACTTCGATGGATAACCGGAATTATTCAACCTTTAAACGAATAGATTGATCAAAAGTGAAGGGTATCTTCAATGTAAGAATATTATAATCGGTCCATAATATGGGAGATTTAGAAGCCAAATCTCATTTCAACAACTTAATTATTTTTTTAATGTATTTGATTTAATTCCATTTTTTCAATTTCCTTCAGGGTTGTTAACTTAAAATTGGACTAAGTTCTTATCCATTAAAACAGACAAATTTATCTTACTCCAATTATATCAATTTTTTATGACTTATGTTTCTTTTTTAAAGCTTAATTGGACAGAGAATACATTATTTTTTGTATTTTGAAACAATAAAATTTTTATTTAAAAGAATAAAAATGTTTCAACACATTTTGGATTATCTATATGAGAATTAATCTATCAATATCTAAATATCAGTTGAAATAAAAACTATTTTAAAATGCTTTGATTCGTTATGAAAATTACACACAATTTATAAATATTTCAAGGTTAATGAGAATCCAAATTTAATCATTAAGTATATTCTCGAAATATGAAGGGATAATCTAATTATATAATAAAAAGGTAACAAATATAGAGTTAAAACAAGCAAACATTACAGACAACACAAAATAACTGTTATTGTAAGAATTTTATTTAAAACAGATTACACATTACTAAACAATTTAAAAGTAATTAATCTTTTTTGGACTATTTAATTTTGATCTTTGCAGACCAAATTAATATCTTCTAAAAGCCCAAACACGTTTAATTTCCATTTTAGAAAAGGCTTTTACAAAACCCCTGCAGCTTAGTGCTGCTCAAGCTAATAACACTAAATTAGCCGTTGCCAAAAACACATAATAATAATTGAACACTAAATTAGTTACCAGTTACAATAACATACATTTAAATGATAATAAAAGAACACAGAGACAATATATAAAAAAGAACTCGAGAACAAAATTAATGAAAAATAAAGACAATTAAAGTAAAAATTACTAATGCATCCAACAAATTTATTGAGCAGAATATCTTCCTGTTGAACAGTTATGTTATATCTTCATGACTATTTTGCTCAGTTTACGAATATAAAATTTTTTTTCCGGCTTCTGCATCTAAAATTTTTCCTGAATAAGTTCATAGATTATTTATTCTGTATAATTATCACTTTTTAAACTTTAATCACTAGTAATACTATTACTTGCATTTATTTTAATTATGTTATTACAAAGCCATTAAAATTTCAAAATACGAACTATATCAGCAAAAACAAACAGAAATATTAATTACTAGAATTTAGATCAGTACCTTCTAATTCAAGTTTATAGGTGAATAAATAGTAAATTTAAATGCTCTAGTTTACTATTTATTCTCCTATAATTAATAATTTATAAATAGTTATAAGACTAATATTTATGCATATAAAAAGTTGATGCATTGAAAGTGAGATCAAAAGTAGATATAGTTAGATTTAATTGAATTCATAATATTTATATAAGCTAGCAAAAAATAATTTTTGTCATCTGCCGATTATGGAGTTAATCGTGACCTTCAATGAATTATCAATTTGATTTGTAATTGACTACAATACAATTGAATACAATAATAAAATTGCAGCTTGATAGTTTTAAAATAAAAATCAGAGATCCCATTTCAACAATATCTAAATAGCTGAGATTAGGTAATAGAATAAATTACAAATATTACCTAAACTAATCATAAAATTAATTTAAAAAAATGATATCATAAACTGAAAAAATAATAACATCGCATTTAGCCGACGCTGTAAGTTATTTGGTGGCTATTCCGATGACCATAGGCTTCACGTACAACCACATGTCTTTTGGATAATGCATTTGAGTCACAACATCCGAAAATCCAGTTTTCCTTATTTCTTCATCATGGTTTCGGTTGATATTGCAACCATCAAAATATATTTTCCAGAGGGGATTTGTTATTTTTTGGATCATGGCACTCCAAGTGCCCTTGGGATATATGAGGTGCTCTAAAAAGAGGAACTTCCCTCCCTGAAAAAAAATGCAAATAATTTAAAATCGGGAACTGCGGAAAAAATAGGAAAATAAATAGCTGAATGAAATAGGACATTCTCTTCTGCATTGAAGTTCCAATGTGGAGAATTCATAAAATAATTAAAGAATTTGTGATGCAATCCCAAATAGTATTGGACTGTGGTAGCCTGGTGGTCAGGGCCCGATTTAGCCTTGCTGGGGCCCGGGCCAAAAACTTCTTTGGGGCCCCCTTTGTTTTACTACTTTAATAATGAAAAACATTGATTAAGTAAGGAAACTTGAAAAATTTTTTTTATTCGATTTAGGACCCGGTACCTGTACTATGGGCGCGGGGCAACTGCCCCGTATGCCCCTGCCTTAGTTGGGCCCTGCTGGTGGTTAGGTTTCGTAACTGGAGGGTTAAGGGTTCGAGATCCAATCCACCGAAGGGTTATCGTATAAGTGGTCCTGATGCACCTTAAATCTGTTGGGGCTGAAAGCTCTTGCGGAAGTGTCGTGACGTTTGCAAAAGGAGTGCCAGCCCAAGTGTCGTCTTCGTTACCTGATCGCGGTTCAAAATTAAGAGGTTCGTCCCAAAATAGCCCTATTGTTTCTTTAAAATAGGAAGTTACTATGACAAAACTAACCCACATAGAATTCCCCTTTTAACTGTTAAATTCTTTTATTTATTTCCCTTTTAATTTAACTTTTAATTATTTTTCTGAAAATATTTAACGAATATCTTCAGAAAAATTGTATAAATTACATTTTTTAAAGAGCTTTCGATAACTATTTTTTAAATTTTTTCATTATTTTGATGTTTTATTTAGATCTAGATTGTCTTATTTTATTTTATCTAAAATAAACAATATTTGTCATTTTAACCCCTTGCACTCGGAAAAGTAATTCAGTGCATAGTTATTCAATATACAAGGGCTTGTTTATTGCTCCAAATTTGTGTTTGTTTGTGTGTTTAAAATTGAATTTCTACTTCTTTTTACCATTCTATAGGTATTTTCAATTATTTATTTTTCAATTTTGATAAAACGTCAAAATGATGCACTGTCTTGAATGATCCCAAGAGGCACCATCGAGTGAAAAGGGTTAAAATTGAAACGCCAATAATTATATGAAGTATAAACGAGCTTGTCTAATTGAATATTTTAAGGAAGTTCCGTAATAAAATTATAAAAAGAAGAAATTTATACCGAAAAATTAATTCAGTAACTTCTAAATTTTTTTTATAGAAACTCAACTTTGATAATATTTAAATAATAATAAGTTACCGTCTTACAATTCTGAATTTCGATATGCTTTGCATTTTTGCTTGGCCTATTAGATGACCAGATCATTTCTGCTTTAACCGAATGCTACAGGTATGAAATTCCAACCCACAAAATGACATATGGCGCCTGTACTATGACGTATTTAGCTCTATCTATAACCTAAAATGAACATTTCTACTTTGACTGAATGTCACAGATATGGAATTCCCTCCCACAAAATGACATGTGGTCCCTGTGTGACACAATGCGTACATGTTTGCAAGTTTGCATTCAATATTGTGATGAGACTGGAAGTGATTCTTGCATACATCTATTTCATTTTTGAAATGGCTCTTCAGTCTCATATTTCAGCTCGCGGCATTGAAACTTAAAAATTAACATACATATATATAAAAATAAATGTTTTGCCAAAATTTGATTCCTCTAAATTAGCATTTTATGACGGGATTTCATTTTTCCTTAGTAAAATTTTTAGAGTAGAGCGTATAAAAAGGTTGAAATGTACTTACGGGTTTCAGAACACGTTTTACTTCTTTCAGAGCTGCTCGAACGCTTTTCACAGTACACACGACAATGTCAAGGACTCATCGCCAAGTTCGCGCATCTCTTCGGCCATAGCAATCACAACTTTCTTGTAATTGATCTGAGGATTTTTCTGTCGGCTTTCTTCAAAATACTTTAAGAACGTCTCATTCATGTCCAAGGCGGTCAAATTCGAATTATCTGGATAAAATTGTAAATTGGTTCCTGGTCCAAAGCCAATCTCCAGAATCTCGAAGTTGGTGTTCTTTTTTCTTTCCGGTAAATGCTCCTTAAGAAAATCGAAGGCACCTTTTCTTATTTTCAGCAATCCGGAACCCAGCACAACTTCAATGATATTGACGAAAAACCACGAGAACCACATATCCCGATACTTTTTGCTGAACTTAAGAACGATAATAAATGGGAGAAGGAGAGAAACTGAGAGTGCCCACCATATTATGGTCACTACAGTGTAAATAATGACATCCATATTTCTGTATTGACCTAAAATCAAAAAACGAAATTTAAGATTATAATAAAACCATCTAATTAAAAAAATGTACTGATAATTTCCACCGATATATGAGCCAAATTAAAAGCATCAGCATTTATATTCGATTGGGGTTCCTTTCAGATCATTTCCAAAATTAGAAATTAACATATTCTAAAAATAAATGTGTAGTGATATTGTAATCTCAGTGGTGTGTGATCAGCGTATTCATTTCAATGTGACCAGAGAATTTGATGCAATGTGATTCGGATCTCTTTGACTATCCACCCCTATTCGCACTGTAAACTTTTATTTTTATTTACTAGCTGTAACCGTCATTTAATTTAATGACAGTTATAAAAACTAATATAAATAACCTCGGCAATAACTTTGAGTGTATAATTTCTCATGTCGATATGAAATAAAAGCCTTCGTATTAGTTTCAAAGTGACCCGCCTCATCATCATTATTATCATCATCATTTTATACACTATAATATTATTCTGTGACATGATTTGTTTAGGTTTTGGGTTTGTAAAGTTGTAAAATGTAATTGGCCAAAAATAGACGATTTATTACTTTTGAGACTTCAGTTTTAAACTTCTAGGATTATTTAAAAATAATAAGATCAGTTGTCACATTTGGTGACTCATCACCAACAAGTTTAAAACTTGGCATAAATGTCCGGCGTGTATCCGACTCTCCTGACGGGATAGCATGTCGAAATTGTGCTTATTTCCAAACGCTCGCCAAAAGATTGTCATCCTGGATGGATAACAGAAATTAATTAGAGGTTGCAATTAAAAATTACGATTATATTTGGTGTGATAATGCTCCTAATGTTTCTACTTTGGCGATTGTACGTTTATCTTAAGCCTAGTTGCACTCATTGACTTCCCTACGGAAATTCGCATTTAACAAAATAACCTTCCAACTAATCTTATCTTCCAATAAATAGTCTTTGTGCTTTCATTACACTCAAAAAGTTACCTTTTTAATAATATCAATTCCTTATATGAATAGCTTCCCCCTAATTTTTAAAAATGTTTTGAATTTAATTCAATAAACTATGTGAAATAATCGTGTTAAATATTGTGAAGTCGTCCATCAAAATATTCAATTGCTTATTTTTGTCAGTTATTAATTCAGTTGTAGGTTTTTCACGCACTTTATTATTTCGTGATCTAGATACTTCTTAATCTGCATTAAACTAATTGAATTAATTTATATATTTCTGTCGGATTAATACCACTTGACTTTAAAAAAAATGTTTTCACAAAACTTGAAATTTGTGCTAACATATTTCATCTAATATATTATTTTTACTTTTTTTTCTTCTATGCAACCTCTGGTAAATTTGAAAAGATAACTTATTTGTTGATAAGTTGACAAATTTTTTTATTATCACTTCATTCTGTTTTTTGCTTTTTTCCTTGTAAATTCTAAATTAATATTTAATTTAATATTATCACTTTGAGATCAAATTGTTCATTTTGTTTTTGTTTGATGCAACTTCAGAAGGGAAGGGAATGCCAATCAAACAAAAATCAAATTTCTATTAAAAATATGTTGAAATAATTCTCTTTTAGTTAGAAGGAATCATCGCTCTTCAAGGGAATAAGATAATTTGCAAATAACAGGATGTTAAAAGGCGTTTAATATGCATCTAGCTAGAGAATATGTTCTGCAACCACATGTCCAATAACATTAAAATTTTCACAAACAATGCTCAAAGTAAATCTTTCTATCAATGTGTTCAAAGGCTTTAAATAGTCTACTGCCATATGAAGACTTTAGTGAGGAACTACTTCACTAATTAAACATCCTGTAATTAATTGAACATCAAAAAGTAATAAATACGTTAACTTCGTTAACCAAGATATGTCATATACTTTAAATTCAGATACATTTGAGCCCTATTTAGCATATTCATTACCATAATTGACGTTAACCTATGATTTGGACCACTATCTAGTACAATTCTTATTTTTTAGATCTTTTGATTGTATTAGAGAAGAAAATATATTAGTACACAGTACGAATGAGTCACAGGTGATTCACGTGCTCAGCAACATATTTAAACAATGGGATGCAAGCTAAACATAGGCCTATTCTACTCTCATTAAATGATGCAATAAATGAGAATTATTAATGCCACAGTAATATGAGTGCACAAGAGTGAACTTGTTAACCCTTTGCACACCGGAAAATAATTATAGGCAAAATTATCCGCTTAATACAAAGATTTGTTTGTTGCTATGAAAAATATACATATTTCTTTGAAAAATTAATCTACATCTCTTAATCATTATGTACGCATTTTTAACAATTAAATTTGAAAAATAAATAAATAAAACGTCAAAATGAGGCACAACCGTGAATGGTGAGTCAGTGGCGCCATCGGACCACAACGGGTTAACACGGAATTCAATGTTAGCTTCAGTTAGAAGGAGAATATATTCGCTTCAAATATCCAGAAATGAATGATAGAATCAATATAGCTTAGATTGCGAAAATAAAAACGTAGTTATGATTGAATCCATGCGACATTTTTTGGAGGTTTTATGGTTATTGGAAGGGTTCATCATACGTTTTAGTTATTCTTCCTGAACGTCTACCATCCATTGCCAAGCGTTTTGAAACGATAAATTGCATCAAAAACAGTTTAACCCAGGCTCATTAAGCAAACAAATGATTAATGTAAAATGATTAATGTCGTTGTGTTAAAGAATAGCTTCGAGATGGATTATGTTTTAGAATGAATCGGGAAGTACGTTCTCAACATGCAATATGTATATATGTGTTAGATTAATTGCTGTAGTTCAAATTGTATATATGAATTTTATCTATTATTTTTTGGTGTTTAATTTTTAAGTTAGCAATAACACTCACACACACGAACGCACACGTGCTGTAATAACTAATAGAATCATAAAAAATATATCAGAATTAAAATGAGAAAAATCTCGAGTTGATACAGGAGTTGCATAGATTTGCACCTTTAAAGAACGAATACAGTAATTAAAAAAGTCTTACTTTGCTTCTGTCCAACTTCAACCGTGAGAATTTGAAAAATTATTCCAACCTCCTTGGAAATCCGTCGATAATAAATTGGAGGATTTGTGGATAGGGGTTATAAAGTTCAATTAAAGGTCACATAAACTGAACATGTGATAAGACAGCAAGCACGATTATTTCGTATTCCGCAAATATTGCTGATAAATGATTATTCTGTGTCATTATCCTTTCCAAACAAAGAGAAAGACCGAAAAATTGGATGAAATGAAATGTAGGAAACGGCAATACCTCAGTGGCTTAATCACATTTTGAACTGTTTAGACCAATGGAATAGAAAACGTTTCACGAATCCAATAGATATTAAAATGCATTTCTTTGCTTAAAAATCGTAGTTTGAATTTTTGTGTTTAAATTCGATGAACTCATTGATAGAAACCGCATTTCTGAAAACCTTTGAACATTCTGTATCAGCAATCTCACCAGATGAAGTTATAATATATAATTTCTGTCCCTTGACGGCTGCCATATCTTCTTTGAAGAATATTGATATGTGTTCGATTCCTTCTAATAATTGAGTTGAAAATTGTATGATATCATGTGTACAGGAAAAGGAATATTCAAAAACTTAAAGGCAAAACATTACGAGTTCACCAATATAGTCTTAATATTTTAAATATCATTGATACTATAGTATGCCAAAGTTTAACTAACCTGGTCACAAGTTTTGGTTATCTGTATTGGACTTATGAAAAATACTCCGCTCTCTAAAATTTGTAAAAATATTATGTTTTCTATTTATAAATTCATATATTACTTAATTAAAATTTAGATAATTTATGTTTTTGGATTTATCTTCGATTATTATCTCTTCCCTTGTTTATATTATAAAGAGTATCCTAAAATTAATGCAAGATTTAAATTTGCAACCATTTCTGCAATAAAGTGTTGGAAACTCTGTTAAAAAACATTTGGCAACTAATAGTTGAGGGTTAGTAAAAATGGATAGAATATGTTAACGCTGGCAGTGGTATAAATAAGTATTTTTTCCTTTGAATTGTTCTATTTTTACCGAATCGTTAAGTAGACTAGATAGAGATATGTGTGTAATAATTCATAGCGAAAATGGCCCTCGTGTCTTTTGTCAACATTTTCCAAAACCATTTTGTATAAATGCAGCTGAATTTTTTTAATACATCGTTGAATTTTATTTTTTAATGCACGCGTGCTTGTAGGCTTGTTGGTATGGAATTTTGACTTCAAATAACCCCATTAAAACCCCATGGCGTAAAACAAACGATCTAATGGACCAATTCTCAAATTTTTGAAATATAGCCGCCAGACATTCATTAGTTTTGAAAAATTGCTCGAGAATGAAAACGCATTAACCGCAAACTATCAGCTGTTAAACGTTTTTAAAAATATTGTTGACAACTATTCACTGTACTGGTCTTGGAAAATTCAAATTTTGCACCAATTTTGGGATACTTCTTTACATAACATATGATCGGCCGTTTGCATATTGGTAACAATCCCACTGTGGATGGTACCATGAGTTCTTGTAAGTCATACAGACTCTCCAACCACCTGAAGGCATATGGAATAAACCATAATACTGAATACCGGACTATTGCAACAGAGGCACTGGCGGTAACTGTGGTTGAGTTATATCACGGGAAGGATTGTAGGGCTATCACAGGCCACAGTACAATCCTTTCCGTAGGAAGTACGTCCCGTCATCGATGGGATGAGCCTAACCTCCATACCCATATGCACCTTCCTGAATGGGGACATCCTACCATCATGCCAGAAGCATCTTGTAGCAATTGAAGGTTCCAATTTTAGAGGTCTACAAGCGGATTAAAATTGATTTTTGAACAAATTTTGTAGTTGATTTTAGCATTTACATTTGGGTAACGTTTTATAAAAGAATCTAGAAAACTTA
This sequence comes from Argiope argentata, assembly GCA_026289955.1. Classification (NCBI taxonomy): domain Eukaryota; kingdom Metazoa; phylum Arthropoda; class Arachnida; order Araneae; family Araneidae; genus Argiope; species Argiope argentata. The sequence goes on along the minus strand of JAOUZG010041146.1, from coordinate 2,593 downwards.
AAACACTTAATTTCAAAGTATTTTTTTAAAAAAATTATTCTAGTAAATAATGACAAGAAACTGTTTCTTTTTTGAGAAATTAATAAGAAATTTGGCTACTTTTAACCCTTTATCTACTGAATTATGTTGCCATCAATTTACCGACTTCATTTTTGCACCAGTAGTTCAGTTTTACAGAATAATCCCAGAGAGTCCAAGAGGAAAATTTTAATTAATAGAAATATCTTATTTAATTATTAAATATTTTTCCTTTCTACTTTTAGCTTTTATTAACTTATTTGGATTACATACTCTGTGTTTTTTAAAATACTATCGGTAAAAATAGTCATATTACGAAAATATAATTCCGATTTAAAGGGTACTTATAAGTACCATCAGTAGAGAAAGGGTTAAACAATATAAAAAAATATTGGTCTTGTATTGAAATAGTTAATTGATGGTGAATGGTATTTGCTTACAACCATGTAAATTGTTATCTTATCGTGCTTTTCGTGAAACAGATTTTGTAGACCGTATTTCAAATTTTTAATCTTACTTGGATGAACGAAGAAAGTCTGTTACTGAAAACTTCGATGGATAACCGGAATTATTCAACCTTTAAACGAATAGATTGATCAAAAGTGAAGGGTATCTTCAATGTAAGAATATTATAATCGGTCCATAATATGGGAGATTTAGAAGCCAAATCTCATTTCAACAACTTAATTATTTTTTTAATGTATTTGATTTAATTCCATTTTTTCAATTTCCTTCAGGGTTGTTAACTTAAAATTGGACTAAGTTCTTATCCATTAAAACAGACAAATTTATCTTACTCCAATTATATCAATTTTTTATGACTTATGTTTCTTTTTTAAAGCTTAATTGGACAGAGAATACATTATTTTTTGTATTTTGAAACAATAAAATTTTTATTTAAAAGAATAAAAATGTTTCAACACATTTTGGATTATCTATATGAGAATTAATCTATCAATATCTAAATATCAGTTGAAATAAAAACTATTTTAAAATGCTTTGATTCGTTATGAAAATTACACACAATTTATAAATATTTCAAGGTTAATGAGAATCCAAATTTAATCATTAAGTATATTCTCGAAATATGAAGGGATAATCTAATTATATAATAAAAAGGTAACAAATATAGAGTTAAAACAAGCAAACATTACAGACAACACAAAATAACTGTTATTGTAAGAATTTTATTTAAAACAGATTACACATTACTAAACAATTTAAAAGTAATTAATCTTTTTTGGACTATTTAATTTTGATCTTTGCAGACCAAATTAATATCTTCTAAAAGCCCAAACACGTTTAATTTCCATTTTAGAAAAGGCTTTTACAAAACCCCTGCAGCTTAGTGCTGCTCAAGCTAATAACACTAAATTAGCCGTTGCCAAAAACACATAATAATAATTGAACACTAAATTAGTTACCAGTTACAATAACATACATTTAAATGATAATAAAAGAACACAGAGACAATATATAAAAAAGAACTCGAGAACAAAATTAATGAAAAATAAAGACAATTAAAGTAAAAATTACTAATGCATCCAACAAATTTATTGAGCAGAATATCTTCCTGTTGAACAGTTATGTTATATCTTCATGACTATTTTGCTCAGTTTACGAATATAAAATTTTTTTTCCGGCTTCTGCATCTAAAATTTTTCCTGAATAAGTTCATAGATTATTTATTCTGTATAATTATCACTTTTTAAACTTTAATCACTAGTAATACTATTACTTGCATTTATTTTAATTATGTTATTACAAAGCCATTAAAATTTCAAAATACGAACTATATCAGCAAAAACAAACAGAAATATTAATTACTAGAATTTAGATCAGTACCTTCTAATTCAAGTTTATAGGTGAATAAATAGTAAATTTAAATGCTCTAGTTTACTATTTATTCTCCTATAATTAATAATTTATAAATAGTTATAAGACTAATATTTATGCATATAAAAAGTTGATGCATTGAAAGTGAGATCAAAAGTAGATATAGTTAGATTTAATTGAATTCATAATATTTATATAAGCTAGCAAAAAATAATTTTTGTCATCTGCCGATTATGGAGTTAATCGTGACCTTCAATGAATTATCAATTTGATTTGTAATTGACTACAATACAATTGAATACAATAATAAAATTGCAGCTTGATAGTTTTAAAATAAAAATCAGAGATCCCATTTCAACAATATCTAAATAGCTGAGATTAGGTAATAGAATAAATTACAAATATTACCTAAACTAATCATAAAATTAATTTAAAAAAATGATATCATAAACTGAAAAAATAATAACATCGCATTTAGCCGACGCTGTAAGTTATTTGGTGGCTATTCCGATGACCATAGGCTTCACGTACAACCACATGTCTTTTGGATAATGCATTTGAGTCACAACATCCGAAAATCCAGTTTTCCTTATTTCTTCATCATGGTTTCGGTTGATATTGCAACCATCAAAATATATTTTCCAGAGGGGATTTGTTATTTTTTGGATCATGGCACTCCAAGTGCCCTTGGGATATATGAGGTGCTCTAAAAAGAGGAACTTCCCTCCCTGAAAAAAAA
>JAOUZG010041141.1:84474-96340 GCA_026289955.1 Argiope argentata | reverse complement strand
AAAAACGGATAACTTTTGTATAATAGACGAATTGGAAATATTTATGACATTTTTTACAGCACTCACTCAATGCTTTCGTTTTTTTGTATTCATGATTATTTGTAATATTATATATTCGTACTCATGCTATTAAAAGTGAATAAATAATTCTGTAAAAGATGAAATAAACTGTTTTTGTTCCCAATCACTCTTCTATCTTTGCCGCAACAATTCAATGGAAGAAAATAGCTTACTGGAAGGAGGTCTAAATTACTTTATGGTTCTGGCTCATTTTTCTGCCAAAGTAGAATTATGTTGCACTCTTTGTGACAATTTCAAGAAAAGACATTTTTAAAAATATTTTTATATAGTTTCTTACGTTTAATTTTTCAACGCATTTAAGGGATACACAAGATGGTAGCTGATATGCCGTTAATGCCTCAAACATTTCCGAAGAACACCAACGTAATTAGCAGACAACATGAAAAATTTAAATGCTGCAGTGATTCATAAATATGCTGAAGATCCAGAGAAACTGGCATAGCAGATCGTATCAAATAATAAAGGAATCCAACCAATCAGCGTAACGCCATGCGGTCACAGTGCGTATATAAGACATCAGTATCTGAGGATGCTGTTACATCGATTCTTGCTGTTATAATGGCAGGTTATCAAGATTTAAACAATTTTTAACGGTGACTAATCGAAGGCGCACTAGAGAGGGAGCGCAGCATTTCCGAAGTAGAGATGGAATGTGGATTTTTGCTCCCGACCATTTTCAGGGTGTACCGAGAATACCAAGTTTCCTTTAAATCTCCAAATCTTTGACAGCTGTGTGGCTTGAAAAAGGCCTTGATAGAAAGGGATCATCAACGCCTGAAAAGAATCGTTACACGATATATACATTCAATATTTACTCACATTGCAGTAGATTTGAATACAGTCCTATCAACAAGTGTCAATGTAACATTAGGCAACGTAACCTAATTGATATGGGCTTTCTCAGTTTCAAACCATCTCTTGTACCATTAGTGACTCGGCGACACAAATCTCTGCACCTTAAGACACACCTCTGCACTCAAAGCGCTGCCATTGAGACTCATAATGGTTGAAAAATGTTGACTAGTCTTTGGAATCCCGTTTCCAATTGTATCGAGTGGATGGAAGTGTACAGGTGTGCAGAAAACCCAATGGAACCATGGATCCCTCATGCCTATAAGGAACTGTTCTAGCTGCTGGAGGCACTAAGAGGGTAAAAAGAGAGTGCAGTTAGCATTAAATGGAACCATTAATGTCTGTAGACTCGACCACGACATGTCAGAGGTCCTTTAATGTCTTTTCTGACCCTTTCACGTCCTGTGTGCATTCTGACGGACTTGAGTAATTCCAGCAAGACAATGCTACACTCCATACTTATACCTGCTCGTGTTGGCCCTACGCGATATTAAGCAGGTGAAACAGTTTTTTTGGGTTTGTCAGTGTATCATATTACAAAACAATCCTAGTTATGAGAATTTTTGTATGTTCAATTCTTGTTCAGTCTCTTACACACAACTTCATGACTAATAATGAAAAATCGGAATAAGAAACACCAGAAACACAAATGAATGCTATAAATAATAATTCGGTAAAATGAAATTTTTGCATACCACGTAGCCAAAAACGTTTCAGCTAGCATAGGGGCAAGAATCCACAAGAAATAGTAATAGTTTTAATAAAATAACAGAGTAACAAGAAAGAGTTACGTTCTTGCCAATGAGATTAACAATTTATTGTCAATAACTAGTCACTTTCGGCAACAATATTGGTTTACCGGTAAAACTGTTTTATATTCAATTTCAATTAAGTCATTTTTATAAAACTTCATGGTGGTGATTTTATAAAATTGTCAAAAAAAATCTGCGTTATTTTATTTGACTTTTATATATTCTTTCATTCTATATAATGTTACAAAATTTCCGTCTCAAGTCCGTAAAGTTAAAGGGCTCGTGTAGTGGATGTGTGCAGACACACTGTCAACAGGCCTCGGTCGCAAACGACGACTTTATTAAGATGACAAACCGCCTGCCGGATACACACAATCGGTACGAAATAGAATTGAACTTACAACAATGGAACAACGGAAGAGAAACATGTGATAAAATATTTGATGAAACAATGTATTTTCGCTTCATTCGTAAGAACGAAAATATTATAAAAATGTTATACAAATATGTTTGTTATATGAAAAATGTATTATATAAATATGTTTAATAATTAATTAAATCTGTACAAAAGAGTTTTATAGTAATACAATTAGCATTGAAAAAATAATATTTTGGATGTTAAAACAGGGTTAAAATCCGTTTTGTGAAGGAATATTTTTAACAGTTATATAAAAAAAATTACAAATACTGCTTATTTTTCAATTTGAATTCTAATCAAATTTTAAATACAAACCACTTATAAACAGTCCCCTCCTTACAAATTATATATAGTCTAAATTTAGCAGTTTAGTCTGCTTATAATGAATATATATATATATATATATATATATATATATATTCATTATAACCAGAGATAGGAAGCCGACATTATTAATAGATTTATCACATTAATCGTAATTATTACAAAAACTATTCATATTAACCGTAACAGCATGTATTAAAACTACAAAAGTAACAAAAAAAAGAAAAGAAAAGTTGAAATAGGAAATTAAGTTATTCACTCTAATGCATTAATATTAAATGCTAATTCTTTATGAAATTCCAATACACGACAATAATTTTCTTTTTTACTAATATGTAATGCCCACAGACAAAACATTCGAAAATTTTGAATGAAATACTTTTTTGAATAGCTATTCTATAGCCTAATGTTTCCACTTTTCCAAAGATTTTGTAATTTTCTTATAAATACGTCCGGGAGGCTCTGTTTAAGACGACAGCGAGTTGTAGAATTTCCATTGGAATACTTTCGATTATGGCTGCTTTTGATAGATTATCTGCTTCTTCTTTACCAATAACTAGCATGGCCTTCGATCCCTCTTAAGAGAACATTTGAGTTTTGGAGGAGTAAGGACTGGATGTCTTATGTAGTATCCTCAGAAGGAAATTAGAAAATTATTAAAATGAGAAATTATCAATCTATCAAATTTTTTTAACTCTTTCTATGTGCATCTCTAAAACGAGTTTGGTTCCGTAGTGTTGCCTCTTCCCAGGGATCCAGGATGAAAATTCAAAGAATGATTCGTTATATAGAAGAAAACCGAGATTTGTTTAGATTTCAAGAACAATATTCACAAGAGCAGCACTACTAATCCATATCTTTATTTTCTGTTATTTTTGTGTGTACATAGCATTTATTTGTGATGTTCTTTTATTTTTATTATTTCTGTTCTCCTCCATATTTTTTTTCTTATTTTTACAATACTTTCTCAGAATTTTGTAATCACAAACAAACTATAAGTCTGTTTATGTGAATTAGTATAAGTCTTCAGTTTTCTCTCCTATAGTTAACTTAATAAGACAAAGCCACTTCCCATTTAAATTTCCAACAGATCATTAATTTCGGCTTTCTTTTATTCAATATTAAAATCCCTTACCAAATTTCAACTAATAAATGTCTGACGTCGAACAACACTCAAGAAATGGATGGAAGTAGATTTTATTTCAGTGTATCTCCCACTTCATGCTCATCACATTGTTTAAATAACCAGTTAAATACAGTTGCAGGGGCATGAAGCCTGTGTTGCGTGCATTTCCAAAGAGATATAATTAGTTTTATTTGAATTCCCATAAAACAATTCGCATTCATTCCAGTTGATATTTATTAATAACATTTTAAATCATTTTCGATTAGCATATCGAGTAATTCGAATAAAAAGGTTACTAGAAGAAGAATATCATATTAAAATTATCTGATAATCACAGTATTTTGTGGAATATTTATTCAATATCATAAAAATTGTCCCTTTTATTAATTTTATTTTATTTAATTACTATGGAAACTTCTGATTGCTTCATTGTTGTACAAACTAATTTTATGATGATCAAATATTAAATTTCTGGAGTTGAATATGTCAAAATATATATCGTAACATATAATTTCACTAAGAATTTCAGATTAAAAGAAGTTTTATTTTAAAATGTCATATTTCACTATATACCGTAAAGAAAGGGATGTTTTTCCCGAAATAAAAACCCAGAAAGGAAAATAAGAAAAACAGGGTGGAGGGGGTTCTTTTCTTCTCGTTATTTCGCCAAACAGTCTCGTCTAAGTAGTAGTTCCAAAAAATGGAATTGGAAGAATATTTTAGGAAATATGCTCCGAATTAGGTCTTGGTATTAAGCTACGAGAGAGTGATTTCCATAACGACTCAAAACTCGGAAAAAAAGAGACAAGAAGCTATTTCTGACCTTTCTTTCCTGTGGCGTAATACCTCCCAGAAATAGAGTTATTTTCTGATACAGAACGTGAATTACTTAGATGGATTCAGAAAAAGAGTAACATAAATTTAACATTTTTTATGATTGATCACACAATTTTGTCAGTAAATACAAAATTGAAATATGATTTGTTGTTTCTGATAAGTGAAAGAAATACATTCTAAGCGCCGTCTAGTTTCATACATGAAGTTATCAAAATGAATTGAATACATTTAGAACTTGAAATAAAAATATTTTATCATAATACCTGATTTTCTATGAAACCTTCTAATTTTTCTGTACACCGTTAAAGAAGAAAATAATTTTTGAATACATTATCGACAAAAATATATTAGAAATTTGTTAATTTCTTAACAGATACTTATATTAAATACTAGACTCTTTTGGGGATCAGCTGATTCACCAGCATTGATTCTAGCTAAAATTTTCTATTAAATATTTTATACAATTACGTCTCTTAATAGCTTCTTAAGTAAAGTTTTTTAACAATCTTTATATTCATATAATTCACTCTTATTATCAGTGAGCTCTTAAGCCTTTCTGTAATTATCCTATGTATATTTCTCTAATTTTCTACCTGCTTTAAATTAAGATGAAAATGATTAAACTGCAATTAATATAATTAACATATTTTTACTGAAAAAAGCAGTAATTCTAGAAGCATCTTAAGTAACGATGAGACATTTACATATGCTGTTATCAAGTAAAGAAACAAATATTATGCGGAAAATTAAAATTCTTGATAAAGGGTATCTGATTAAAGTGTGGTTTGTCACATCTAGAATGTGATTTGGCTTTTTCTAACCTCCACCCTCCTAACTTTTTATGGCATTTTGCTTATCATTAGTGTGCTAAACACGTGGGAAAGTAAAAAAGAGAATAATGGGACTTTTGCAATTTCTATTTACGTGAATTGGTAACACTGATATTATCAAACACTGAATGAGTGTGTTCGGCAACATTTTTATGCAATTTTTCACCCTTATCCCCGCGTTATTCGTTGGGGTCGAGCATGCCATTCAATGGGACAGCTCCATTGTCTATGTGCACCTAGAAGGAAAGGATGCCACTTTTCGTTTGTGGAAGTTTGGGGATATGGAAGGTGGGGTTGTCTTTCATGTCACCACCGAAATTGCGAACTGTGAGAATCCTTGTGCTGTGTTGGGAACTGTGTAGAAACCTGCCATCAAACCCAAACGTAGTGGAAAAGTGAAATAAAGTTCGACGACATTTAGCCCAATGGCAGAATTAATAGAGGAGTTGGGATTGGAAGGGCTGGAACATCCACCATACAGTTTCCAGGCCTGGTTTCATGCGATTTTCATAAGTTTGGACAATTGAAGAATCTGATAAAGAGAAATAGACTTGAAAACAAAAAAAAAGAAGTCATTTATGCATTGCAAAATTGATTAAAGATAAAACAAAAAAATCAAAACATTGTGAAACGTAGGGTAAAGTCCGTCTATATGCAAGATAGTTGCATAGAGGAATAATGTATGTTTCAGTTTTTTTGTAATTAGAAAAAAAGCACCTTTTCTTAAATGTCCCTTTACCTACTTTTTTAAATTTTTTCCTTGTACAATGTATCCTGATAAGGGATACAACCCAAAATGCGTAAAACACGATCAAAGAAACGGACGAACATACACACAGAGTTCCTTCATTACAACTATAGATTTTGTTCATGCCTAGTCTTTTATTCAATATTAAATACAAAAAATACTTTTCATATTATTTTTGTATCCAACGAACAAAACGTATGATATCGTGCAAAATTTTCTTCAAAAGAAAAAAAATATGACACAAAAAATGAATAAGATAAAGATGATAAAGAAAAAAAGTGATTGAGATAAGAAAGTTTCGTTCATAAATACAAGATTATTTAATTTTTTAAAAATTATTTATATTTATGAATTATTTATATATATTTATTATTATATAACTTTATAATTATTTATTTAATATTTAAAGAATGATATTTATTAACAAATTCTAATTTTCTTCTCAAGCATATAATATTAATCCGTCAAATAGGAATGAAATAATGCATGTCTGATGTTTTCACTCAGCAATCAGGATTTTTCACTCAAACGATAACTCGAAATGAAAATGAAATAATGAAATTTCTTTAATGTTACTTTACAGAAAACTACTTATAAAATGCAATACAGATATGCTTGAGAAAATGAAACAATGCTGAATTAGAACTGGGATTCGAAATATAATCTGAAATGACAATTTCCGAAATTCAGAAACTTATGAACTTCCGAATTTCATATAAAAAGATATTTTGGGTTTCTTTCAACCGTAACAAGAAAATTTAGAAATGGATGGTTTGTTCGAGAGCCACCGGGAGAGCTGTTTATCGGAAAACTTTATTTAATCAAGTGATGCCACAGAGCGAAAGATATTTTTTGAAAACACAATATCGGTATTCGGAATATGAACGACATTTGGTAGGCAACCTACGTCCACGCTCTGAGTCCGAAAGTTGTTTTATTGGATGTACACCTACACGTTACCTGGAACCGTGTGATAATCGGGATGTTTGGGCAGTTGTCAAATCGATTGGAGAGAATCGATTAATTTCACGAGCCCCTTTGTAGCATGTTTTCGCCGAACGCAAGGAGTCAGATACGCATGACATTTTTTTCTTTCCAAATGCAATTTCTCGCTGCGGAAGGGCTCCCTCTCGCTGCCGCCTGCATCCCCACTGATAATGTGCTCGTCGCCCTCTCACTCGACTTTTCAATCATCAAGCCGGGACCGGGGCGCTCCTCCGCCATGCCCTTCGTTTTGGTCTACTTTTTATTTTTCTCAAAGACATTTTAAATCTTTTTCTTTGTGTTTTCTTCCTTGCTCGATGTAAGCCCTCGTAAAAAATAAATAAAAAAAAACTCCTTTTTTCTACCTCCCGTGAAAAATGGAATGGCAGAAGTAGGAGGGCAAATAGTACACTTTTACAGACACCATATTGACTAAACACTGTCAAATAAAAGTAAAAACCGACGATGAAAAGCGTTCACCAGGACAAAAGAAATTCTGTTTTTAAGAATGCCGAAAGAATGATTAATATGCGATAGCACAAAGGTATCGACAGAAAGGCTTTGCAATCTCGATTCGATTAGTTAAATACTTCTTACGGTATCGATCGTCTAAAAGAATGAAGTTCCATTATTTCGAATGGAAAGACTCGTCATTCTTCGGTTTGGCTGCTCCGATTTTGTTTTAAAAGGTGTTAGTGATAAATATTTTTAAAAGTAAGAGTTGTGTAGTTTAAAGGTAACTATACAATTTAAAAGCTATGCAGTTAAAGCAATTAAAACTTTGGTTTTTAAATACTGCTCTTACAGAAGTAAAAAGTCAAATAAAATTCATGATGCAGCAGCCTATTTTAAGTTGTAAGTTTTGAATCATTTTTGAATAACATTTCATCGATTTTTTAATGATGGTAACATTTTCGATAGGATAAATAGAAATCGATTCTCGTATTACAATTAGTTTCTAAGTTTATTTCGAGAGAAATTTTCAATGCCGTGTCATATGTTTCGTTTGCAACGGATGAAGAACAAATGATGTAACTCTTTTTAAAGACAGCAAAATATTTTTAAAATCTTACGTTTTACCTATATAAGTAATCATTTAATAATTTATTCTACAGTTTACTCTTTAATTAAATGATATTTTTCTTTTTCTCATAGAATTTTTATCATTTTGATTGCCTTTGATTTCTTACTGCTTTTGTGAAGTCCTCAACTCATTCAAATTAAGCTGACGAGTTTTAAAATACATTAATGCAATTAAAGTACTCAACTCACGTATTTGCACGATAGTTAACACGTAGAATGGCTATGAAAAACTCTGAGTAACTAATAAAGTAATTTTATTGAAAACAAAACTAGCATTGAAAAACTAAGAAGAATTTTAGCATCTAAGTTTATGGAATAAAACTTTTATTATTTAAAATCTCCATTTTTTTATAAAAATACTTTTTTTTGGTGATTTTTATGTATAATGAAAAATTACAAGTGAATTCCTTCAACTTTCAATTCAAATAATTGAGTGATAAATTATTTAAAACGGAATTTAAGTAAAAATTAAGAATTAAAAATTTTAATTTAGAAAATTTGGGTTTTTCGATAGATGATTTAGGGCAATAAATGTACCTTCTTAATAGAACTTTGAGAGTTTCAGTTTTCCATGAAAATTCAATTGCAAATGAATGATGCAAATATTTGTACTAAGGAAAGAAATATCGCGAGGTTCAGTGAAAACTAAACCGATGGTCACAAAACCTTTATTGCATCTCTGACAATTGATATAAAGAAATTCAAAGTACGAGCTCGACTTTCACGGGGGGAAATATGAATGATTGTGCACAGCAGAATCATTCTACCGAGAATCTGGCGTGACTTTGCGATCTATTATCTATTCCAACTGACACCATCCGAGTTTAGATGCTCCTCTGTGACGTCAGCACGGATCTTTTTTTATGTAAAACTCATCTGCAGCTGGCTCCATTCAGCTTGTTTCAGAGAGAGCGCTCTGCATCCGAGAAAGTAAGATACGGATATCAAGAGGAAAGAACGGGCAACATAATGTTTATAGAGCCCTGTAAATCTGACTATACGCCTCTGCGCAACTTGTAAGTATCTCGTTTGCTAGCATTCCTTATTGTATCTCGCCTACTCATTCCTTATTTTCTCTTACCCATCGCCACGAACAGAATATTTATGATTTTATCACGAGAGTTTTCCTTAAAAGCATGAGCATGATTTTGTTTCTTTATTTTTACGTTTACGTTTGCATAAAAAAGAATTCAATGCAAGGTGCTCCTAGTTTATGAGGGGAATTAATGTATAAAAAGAAATATTTGCCTATTTAATGACCATTTATTATAATACTAAAAACTAATGAACTTATCACCAAGTTCTAAACACAGGCCTGATTTCGATAATTTTTATTTCCATGACTTCTGAATGCACCATAAGTGATTACTTGCCCATTTCTACACTGCAGTTGGGGCCGCAGTGGCCTGGTTGAAAGGTTTCGGAATCGAGAAGAGATTCCACTGAAAAACCGTCTTGAAAGTCTGATTTAACGTTAAATCCGTTAAAGCCGAAAGTCTTCCCGCAGGTGTGGTGTAGAAATTTGAAGAGGGAGCACCAGCTCTGGTGTCGTCCTTTTGTAGGGGCCTCATCTGACTTCTTTTCAAAATTATGAGGTCCGTCCCAAAACAGCCCTTCTGTTAAATTAAAAAGGGGCGTTAGCATAACTAAAACTAGAAATGATCTATCCTCCATTTTCGAGAGAAACGTGAAAAACGCTGCTTCGCCGAATGTACCGAAAAATATCGAAAAAAAGCTTCGACGCAGTTCGCCCGGTCAAACCATTGGATCGATTTCGGAAATTTCATTTCAAATGAAATTTCTTTATTCCTAAATAGGCTTTCGAAGGCATTACCCCCCCCCCCTCTATAGCTATCGAAGGCTAAATTTTTTTTAAAAAAAAACATAGTTTCGCTGTACATTTTCTGTGGGCGAAAATTCTGAAAAAGTACTCGATCCATAAGCTTTGGATCGAATTCGGGGCGTTTAGCTTGTATGAAAACCCATCACCCTCAGGTCAATGTTCGCTGCCTGTTGCATTCTCCCCTTTTTGAGGAGAAAAATTCCCTCCCTTCTATTCTTCCTCGAAGAAGATCTCTTCAGAATTCCCCACTGCGATTGTAGCACCGATTTCAAATGAATGCACTTTGTCTCCAAATATGCTACCAATCGTCATTATTCTTCATCAAATCGAGCTCTTTTTTTATTTCGAAACTCTTTGCAAAATAAAAGCTTTGATACAGCCATAGCAGATACAGGTGGATTCCAATAGTCAATACAGGTTTATCATCTTAAACCTTCTACTTAACGATGATGATACTTTGAAGTGTAACTATACAATTAGAGTATTTAATCATAATTGGGTAAGTGAAATTTGAAATAATACTGTTATTAATTTATAATATTGCTTCTGTGTGTATTTCCATTATAAAGAAGGGAATTGTGCAAATATATTACTGGATGTCAAATAAGCAGCCTCTTGGTTTAGTCTCCTAATAGACGTTAAGCCAGGAGGCTGCTCAGGAAGTTTGACGAGTCAACAAAGAGTCAATTCAATTTATAGACCCAACTTATGTTTCCAGAATATTCTAAAATATTTGCTCCATTCGAATTTGAGGTTGTTCTAGAAAACTCGATGCCCTACCATGGGGGATATAGACAGAGAACAAAGTAGTTTCGTCGAATCAAAATGAGGGATAGTTAATCCAAATCTCTTTGATTATCAATCTTCAGCGAGTTCCCCCTGAACACTACGTGCTGTTGCAGTTGTTTAATGAAAATTTATGTTTGTGTGCTGCTTTAAACTACAATTTTTTTCTGTGCTTGGACAGTATTTTATTCATGTTCACGCATGTAGAAGAAAGCGTCTTCATCTCTTAGGGAATTTTGTTATGTATTTGGTGTATATTAGACGTAAATATTGTAAATATTTATGAATTATTGTGTAAATATTGCACATATTTGTAAATAGTTTAATTGTATAAAATTAATTGTAATAGAATCGTGCAATAGCGAGAAAAGACCATTCTATGGAGATTAACAACAGAAAATCGTAATATTTGACTAATTTCACTATGCAGGTGTGTTGGCGACGTAGTGAGGTCACTAATGGTTTATACGCTCAAATGTGTAGTAGAAGATAAGAAATAAATATATGTTCTTAGAGAATTATGGGAAAATTTCCAGACTTTCCCCGCCCACTTTATTGGGGAGCTATTTAAAAAGGGGAATCAGATCAGTTCGTACAACGAGCTATGTTAGTTGGTTTAATTTAAGAGAGTGTCTTTTCCCTCGTTAACATTCTTTCTACAGCTTTGCTGTTATGGATGAAGTGGAGCTAATTCACTATGAATTAGTGGCCTGTGTTGCGTATATTTAATATACGTTTTCCTAGACAATAAAGATCGCATCTTTCTTGTGTGAGAAATTGTTTTTGGTAAAAACTGTTGATTTTCTTCCACGTATAAACTCGGATGGAATTTTTTTTCGTAACAATACTCTGATTTATGCCATTTTAATTGGAAATTTATTGCATTTCTCGTGTAATAAAATTTAGTTAATTAAAGCTCATTGGGGCGAACAAATTAATGTTATTGCCAATAGTCGTCTTTGATAATCACGCCAATGCCATAGATACAATCCTACCGATTAACTGGTGGAAGCAATCTTTTAGAAATTGCTATTTCAAATTATGAATGCATAATAATGGTACAGAATTCTGGTAGGTTTACAAAAAACAGAAAAAACTGTCAAAATTAGTCTCCTTAATAAAGTTGAGTTTTTATTTAAAAAATGTATATAACGCAATATCTCTCACAAATGAAAGCGGGAAGAGTAAATGATGACGTTACT
>JAOUZG010041141.1:1444-29474 GCA_026289955.1 Argiope argentata | reverse complement strand
TATATATATATATATATATATATATATATATATATATAAACTAAAGAAGATTCATAAAAAATTCTCCTGTAATTTTTTGACCAGTTCCCCTTTGAACCAGGATAAAAAGTGCAATTGTGAATAAGTGTCCACTCTTTGCTAAAGGGAATGAGAAAACATTGATATTACGCTCTTATAATTAACGCCTGGCATTAATACGCCCAATTAGATAAGTTTTGATTTCCATTGGTGTAAAAAATTAAATTTCAATGACATTTAAAAAGGTTCCAGTTTATTGTTTTGATGCATTATTAATTTAGTTCATCAGTGCTATTAAATGAGCCTTCACTTATTCTTAAGAGGAGAATGAATTTGAAGACATTGCAATATTTTCGCAGCTTATTTACTCTGTAGGGCTACTCACCGTCTTCTCTGATTCACATCATACCAGAATTTGATGTAAAAAAAAGGAGCAAATCAATTCAGCTCGAAAGTTCATCAAGTGAGTATTTCAAGAGGAAAGCAGCTTAACAGAAATGCTTTAAAACATTCCATTGCCGAAAAACTTGATATTTTTATGGCAAAGATACAATTTTGTGTACTAAGATAGCATGAAGGCGTGAGAAAAGAGCCCTTCATGAAACCCTCTCTTCTTCTAGTAACATTAAAACAACTACTCCATTATTCCACTCTAATTCCTATTTTACTTTCAATAAAACTTTATTTTTCCTGAAGGCATCATAAGATGGATATTGACAAATGCAAATTATATTCCAATCTATCCTCTAGTGAATTTAATAAAGATATTTTATTTAAATTGCTAAAAATGAATGAACACTTAAAGAAATAAAAATAATTTTCGGAGACTATATTACTTTTACCATTGTTTTTTAACGTAAGCAATTCTTTTATTAAAAATAGTGATGATAAAGAAGAAGGGCCTAAAAAATGATGAATAATGGGGGAAAAACAGATATTTTCCAGCGTCTTTTGAATAGAAATGGCATGTGTGTTCATTTATAAGCTAAGTTGGTCAGCTTTTTAAGCTTTATTTTTCAATCCTGATGATCGGGTCGGAGAGTAAGGACCCCTGAGCACCCGAGATCAGAGGCCCGACTTCTAACTCATATGAAAATGACGCGCACACACTCGCTTGCACAACCCCTTTTTTCAGGAGAGATCTTGTGCGCACCTCACAGAGAGAACACAGGGGAAATCAACCATGACTGGAGAAAGAGGATAGATATATGAGGGATATATGAGGGAAGACGCGCTACCCTTCAGCCAGAACACCGAATTATGTCAAAGATTAGACCATAAATTTCTTAGATATATTTAACTCTTCTCTTAAGCTCATTCTAAAGTTAATAAATAATATATCTATGGATGGACCTTCATGTAGGTTAACTCAGACACTAAAACGAGTCTGCTATCACGAACATTAGATCTGTCTCACTGAGAATAGAGCGTCATAATCGAAAAAATTCAAGTCATTTTTCTAGAATCTGAAATACACTCAATTATAGATAATTCAGAGTCACGAAGAAATCAAACTCTAAAATACATATTTAATCTGTAAAATGACTACATACATCTTAAAAATTTTATGCAAATTGCAGAAAGCCACCAGATAACATCGGTTATACGTAACAGAGTGATGTATAAGAAGAGAGAGTGATGTATAAGAAATACCGGCAAAAAGAAAAATTGATCGCAAACGTTTGGTAAGCCTTTCAGTGCAATAAACGAATAGTTATAACACAAGTATTTGGATGATTTTTAACGTGGTAGAAATATAGGCCTTCTGTAAAGTGGGCGTACCCACCTGGAAGCACCGCAAAAATTTGGAATCACCCAGAATGTCCTCTCCAGGTTTGGAAACGATTCCAAGGTTATGGTAATGTGAGTAGACGTTACAGCACCAGTCACTCCTGGTTTGCAACGCCGAATGAGGACCGTTATTTGGCAGTTACTGCCAAAAAAAAAACAGACTGATCACAGCATCAGACCTGTCTATCCAACTCTATTCAGCCACAGGTGCGACAGTATCAAGGCAGACTGGGTGCAGACGCTTAGAGCAGATGGTCTATAGGCTTGCAGGCCAGTTAGATGCGTTACACTTACTGCAACTCACCGTCGCCTAGGGTTAGCCTGAGGTAGGGAGCATGCATTGTGGACGCCACGACAGTGGGCTTGAGTGAACTTTCTGACGTGTCCAGGTTTATCTTGCTGCCTGATTCTCGCCGAAAATTCATATGGAGAGAGCCAGGTACGAGTTACCGCCAAGAAAATATCATGAACGACACCGCTATGGTGGTGGAAGATTACTCGTATGGGGAGGAATTATTCTGAGTTCCAAAACGGACCTGTATGCTCAAAATGGGGCCATGACAGACCAAATTAATCAAAATGCCTTTCTGGAAAAAACATGCACATTTGTTTCGGACCCCATGGGCTTAGAATTCGAGTTCCTTCCTCTCCATGCAGACATCGTAAACGAATGCCTTATATCGGAAGATATCACACGTATAGAATGGACAATACTCTCACTGGGCGAGAATCTAGTAGTGCATCTGTGTGACATGCTTGACCTATGAGTTGCAGTCCGTCAACCATCTTCTATATGCGTACCAGAACGTATTGCTTGATGAGTGGCGTAATATTCCCCAAATTCAGATCGATAATGTGATACTCAGCATGCCGTAGCGTTATACGGACTGTATTGTATCGTCTGGGACACAAGCTACGTATTAACCAAATTTGGCATCTTACCAGCCATCTAATATTGGTTTGTAATTTTTTTTCTTTATCTGTGACTTTCTCCAGGGAGCAATAGATAGCAGTTTTTAATATTGATGTCAAACATATAGCATCTTTCTTTTTGCTTTTTATCATTACTTTAATAAATAGGCTTTTCAAATAAGTCACAAGGGTTTCGCTTCTGACTGTTTATTTTCCTGAACTTATATTATTCTTAATTTATGGACATGAGTGTAGTATTAACATCTTTATGTTGGAAATTCATTGTCTCTAAGAAACTGAAAACAACTATTAAATTTTAAAACTTGTCTTTGCTCGGTAAAACCAAGAAGAAATTTTGGTTTTATTTCCCTATCACCCCAATGAGAAATGCATAGTTTTTTCATTTACTTATTTTGAATCATAACTGTGATGGAAAGAGGGACAAAAACGCCAAACCCCTTCGATGCTAACGAGGCGAGTGATTCGCGGAACAAGCTGTATTTACACGGTCACCGGTAAACACGTAAGACAAGCAACCTCGGCGCTCGCCCAATCGTTGCCATAATGCACTTAACTAACACTCGCGGCTTATTATGGAATTCATGGAGTGGGGATAATTCGAACGTTCAACAATTACCGAATGTCCGAATGCCAGTCGCAGGTAGAGGGAACTCGGTGGCATAATTACGGAGGGAGAGCGCGTGATGAACGCGGGGCCGTCACTCCGAGCCAGAGTAATGAGCCCGAGGGAGGAGTGTCTAATTGAACGAGTTGGCAGTGAAGGAAATGTCTTTTTGAACTGAAACAGTTTCATTCTGAATTTTCAGGAAAAGTTACGCAGTTATCGATTGCCGAATAAGAAATTCATAAAAAAGCGTTTTAAATTTTCAGAAGTGAAATTTGAACACTTACATTATTTTATCATTCAAATGACGCACATTTTAACTTACCAAAAGTTAAATTGCTTGTTACAAGCGATATGATTCTCACACTAGCAGAATATTATCCTTCTTATATAGAATGCCCCATATGCTACACTTCTACATATGATGAAAATTTCATTTCCCGCTTAGAACTAATCTGTAATCTTAAATCAAATAAAAGACAGTTTTTCTCTTTTGCCTTATTGTATCAAGCAAGTACAGTATTTAGTGCTGAGTCGTTTAATTGAGCGACAGACATCACCTCTAAGTGAAGTAAAAGCTTTAGAAAAGGGGTTTTTTTTCACTTCCGTTCTTCCATAACTCCAGCTTTAGGAACTTCATCCGATATTTCTTCCTTCCGTAATCTGAGCGTAGCGAGGTTCACGCAATGAATCCTTCTTCGCAGCAGAATTCCCCGCCGACTCCCTGGCACAGGGGGAGCGCGTCTTCCCCGCAATAGGAGCGTCTCGGGGTTCGGATCCCCGTTCGACGTGGTTATGCTTCATCTGTTCTGTCCGTGAAAGCCCCTCCCCCACCTTTGAAAAGGAGCTGTGCAAGTGAATGTGATGAGTGAAAAGCTAAGACGTACTCTTGGCCCTAATAAGCGCTACGTAAAAGCAAGAGATGCACTTTCGGCTTTATATCGCTAAATGCGTCATCGGGCTCGCTCCCAGAAAGCTTTCGAGCTTGGCAAGGGATATTAGAAACAAAATCAACAACAAACCAATTTCCCCAAACGCCCTTCATATATTCCTTTATGAGAAAAAATAATTGATCATCATCAGATAAACATGCAATAAGCGAAATAAAATAATGAATTGGACCAACAATTAATGACAAATAGTAAGGTTGTCTAATTCAATTTTAAATACTTCAATTTAATTTTTCAAAATCGGATGGAAATCCAAATCTCATTTGTCTTTGTGCTGATGAATTTCTGAGAAGGAAAATAAAATCCGTTGTGAATATGCCATTATATTTAAACAACAACTACCGGCACCTGCCTAAATTATTATTCATATTGTATATAAATGTCGGTGCTTTAATTTGTAAACTTAAATAAGACCGGGACTCGGAATGACTAAGCGTTGCTTTTTTTATTAGTTCATTAATGGTTCAAAAGTCATCTTCAATTGCAAGTTGTCCAAACGTATAGTATATATTAAAATATACTATTTAAAATGTTGCATACAATCGGAAATTATAAAACAAAAGGGTTATAGAATTGAATGTTAGGCTCAAAATTATATAATGGATTGAAAATCCTTAAATCAAGTGAAAATTCTCCATGGCTATAAATATATAAAATAAGTGATAAAATAAGCAATTCGAAAAATAAGAGCAAGAATGAATCTACAAATTTCAATTTCGTTGTTGAAGATTCAGATTAAATTTTACGCTAAAATATCAGTACTTTTTCTTCATTATATATATTTTTTATGCTTCTTTATTTTCTGGCTTCATGTTGATTTATTTTATTAGTAGATGGCTGTTGATAGCGATGTTCAAATCAAATATCACCCGAAGTTCAATCAGGGTCATAACCTACGAACTCGTCTATTTCGGAATAAAAATGAATGTTTACGTATTGATTCGGTCGGGGGATTTATGGAACACCAACATTTTATTGCTTCCTGGAAAAGATGTTATTTGAAGCGCTAGGTTACTTTACGAAATTTGTAACATGGAATTAAGCTGTATTTTCACTATATTGAAGTTGGTTATATTGTTCCATTTTATGCAAATATATCGCAAGTTAGTTTAAAAACAATTGAATTCATTTGTTGCGAACTTTTCAGATATACTATTGAAATCAATTCAGTTGTTCATACAGATTTTACTTTTTTAAATTACTGTAACAAAAAAAAGTACAATTGCAGACTTAAATTATTCATACTTAAAGGAGGATTTACCTCTAGTTGCTTTTAATTTCGGCGTTCATTTTTCTTATTTTCAAGCTGGTCAGTTTTTTAAAAAAATATTTAATGTATACATTTTATGAATTTGCGTAACTACATTTCTGATATTTAAGAAATGATTTTGTTCGACGAATATTAATAATTATGGTCGGTTTAGTTAAGACTTCTTAATTAATGCACTAATATAAATGGATTTTATAATATATTTTGTTCTAA
This sequence comes from Argiope argentata, assembly GCA_026289955.1. Lineage (NCBI taxonomy): Eukaryota > Metazoa > Arthropoda > Arachnida > Araneae > Araneidae > Argiope > Argiope argentata. The sequence goes on along the minus strand of JAOUZG010041141.1, from coordinate 23,695 downwards.
AATGCCATTTAGTTATTAAGTACCTTTATCACAGAATATTAACCTGGAATCCTAAAGGATTTTACTGAAGATTTTTTTTCCTTTATAATCTTAAGTTTAAAGTAATTACTATTGAACAGATTTTAAAAAAATTTTTAAAAAAATTAAGGTATTTCTTCACTAATTTAGTATAAATAAGCATATTATTGCACATCTGCAGTTTAGAGAGAATGTGTAATACTCATTTTCATATTTCTCTGAAATTCTAATTTTTATTTCATAAATGAAGATGCCTTATCCTAAATTTAAAAAAACACCTTCTTGCCGCAGTTGGTAGAGAGGGTCTGTTTCTAATCGGGCCTCGTTTTGAGCGGATGAAATTTGGCGAGTAATGATGAGAATTTAATAGCGAAGTAGAATCTTGTGGAGCTTTTTAGTGCATCATAGTCTACGAATCGAAATCTTTTCTTATAGACGGTTATTGTAGAGGGTATGCGGTTTTCGAAGACTGGCGTTATATCCGGATATTTTTCTAGGGAAACCTGTATTATCCATCGAAGGAAAAAGAATGTAGAGTCTGGAGGAGGAGGTAAGTGTCAGCTGGTCTGGGGAGGACCGTCGCTCCAATCACGGATACGGAGATCAGAAAAATGGAGAAAAATCGCCCTCTTTGATTCAAAATATATTTGTCCTAAACTCCATTTCTGGGTATTTTCCTCTAATTCTGGAGCTTCTGTTCTGATGGAAAAAAGAGCTACAAATCGCTTCATGGCTTTGGTTAGGTATCTGAAACCCTTCTGGTTATAAGATATAAGATAGGCAGATTTTACCCGTGTTTCCTCGAAGAAGACCATTGGGTTTTCATTTTGGGACCATCTCCAGCACAAAAACTATAAAATAATTTTTTTTAAAAAAAATGTCTCTAATATGAACTGCAAGGAGAGTATAATTGTCAAAAATTCAGAATGAAGATTTTAACATATATTCAAGTTTTTAAACCTCCTAGGGTGCAATAAACACTTTTTTAAAAAATTCCATCTATCTGTGATAAAGATGACTCGAAAACAAAGATATGTATGAAATTTGGCATATCTTCTTTACTCCAAATTTCTTGACATTTGTCTAAATTTGAGAAATATGGAAGGAGATATTGTTGTCTGACAGTCTGAACTTTCAGACAACCATCTCTTGTTGGATTTTCCGAACTTTCTGCAGTATGTAAATTCGGTAATTCAAAAACGTATTAACTTAAAAGTGTTGCACGAGACATATTACAAAGAATTATCTGCTCTTATTCAAAATCCACATTTTTTTTGCAGGAATTGTCAGGAAAAAAGTTTTATTAGAGAAGGCGAGTTTAAGTTTTGAGACCATTCACGCTGATTTTTTTTCAATACATACACCTAAACAGACTTGAGCAATAGTGACATTCTAATTTTAAACACCTCATTTGATTCACGGTGAAGCTGTTCAGGCACTTTTCTTAAATTGTTGGTTCTGACGAAATGTTACAGATGATTGAGCAATATCTTCTTGAATTAATTAAGATCTCTTGTATGCATGAAGGAATTTATTATATCTTCGAATTCATAAAAGTTCTGTTAGAAACCTAAATGCATATTTTATAAAAACATTATCTTTGTTTTTGAGGTTTTAATAAATGCGTTCAAGCTACAGTTTTTCATTTATTTCATATAATATTTGTGCACATTTAGAATATTTTCTGGTGAACTAATTGTTTAGTATTTGTTTTAATTGCATTTTTCAAGGTAATCTTGTATTTCCCTTTTCTTCTTTTCCCGTTCCTGATCTGTCACAGTGAGCTTCTCCCTTTGGAACAACTTGTTTTATTGTTGGATTTTCAGCACATGTGCAGATAGGTTTAATGTAATTTTAAATTTTGATATATATTCTGATATTTTGATGGGTGAAATACAAGTATGGAAAAATATTTTGCTTCTTTGTATTCTGTTGAAATTTTGCATTCAGTAAAATTTTTTTATCATTGAGTTTCAAGGGTTAAGCTTAATAATACTCACACATAAACAAAACATCAACATCAGATTACATAATTTGAAAAAAAAAAGAAACAAAGGTAAATAAAAGATCATCTCTGAAAATCACGAAGCATTGAAACAAGCAATAAACCAATCAACAAAAATCAACTAACCAAACGCAGAGGACAGCCCCGAATTTCAGACAAAACCAACATTTATCGAAATCCCGCCTAGTTCAAAATAACGCATTCATTATAATTTACTACATGACAAAGGTAATATTCTTCAATTTGAGCACGATTTAATCGAAAGCGCAATAGTTTATCCGTCCTCAGCATGGAAACGCAATTTCAAATTCAGGTTTATTTATTTGACGCGATTTTGTCAAGAAACCCGTTGTGCATATAGTTAAAGAAAAAAAAACAGTCATACAAAATAATCTTGCTTCATTAAAAGAATAAAATTAAATTTTTACACAAGCAATATTTTAAAATACTGAGCAAGATTGTATACATTGCAATAGCAAGAAATAAATAACCTTCTAAAAGAAAACTTGAAATTATTGATGCTCTTAAATATTTTTTTCAGCAAATGAAAAGAAAATATGCATTGACTAATATGCGGATAAATTACTAATATCGATTCAAAAACCCGTTAAATAGCCGATAAAAATTATATGTATATTCATTTCACCATTGTAGTTCGTTACAATCATGTTCAAGTGGAATGATTATGAATGCAATTAATTCAAAATTGAAGGAAAACCAATGACGCGTAAACTTTTTAATATATTTTATTTCTTCTTTTTTCGAAAAATGAATGCTTTTATATTTAGATGGTTATAAAATTATTCACTTAACGATACAACAAATCTGAAAGTGTCTAACTGATGCGCCTTTAGAACAGATGTCTGGATTAAAAACAACTTTTTTGAATGGCTTACCTTTGCCCTTTACGGCCTCTAATTGGGATGATAACATGAGGAAATACACGAGAGTGCAAATAATTGGATTTGATAACATTGCATGAATTCAGTTATGCTGCATATCAAAACAAATTTGTGCGTCAGACGACACTCTATTCTTTTTAAGGTTAATGTACAATTCATAAAGAATCTCAGTTTCGGATGTATTGAATAATTCATTCTCATGGATTTTATAGAGACGGAAGGATAATGGAATATTGAAAAGTGTTTTGGAAAACAGGCAGAATAGAATTTCGCCGTCAAGGTAGATAAATCGACCGATATTTGTTGTGTAATCTGTTCTGACTGCAATCTGTATTTTCTTTAAGTAGTTATAAATTTATCAGTTTTAGTTCTTCTATATTTATACTGTTCACATTTGGAGAGCAAAATTATTCTACTAAATATGGCAAACAGTAGTTCCCCGGTAAAACCAAAACCATGTTGTTTTTATATTGCTTTCCAAAAACATAATTCCTTTCTAGTTTCTTTGAGAAAATTGTACAGAGTGATTTAAATTAAATTATCCCTGTTTGGGAAAACCTGGTTAGAAAACAAATCGACATAATGCTTCATATTTGGTAGATTTGCATTCAGATCATGACAAATTAATTTGGACAGTAAAAATAAATTATTTAAAATGAAGTTGTCTTTGTGAAATATCGTGAATCGATCAATTTAAGGTAATGAATATAAAACATGAGGCCTACAATAAAGAACAGAATACTAGGGAAAAGTTCATTACATTTTACTACACAGGACCAACCGTCAGAAATTTTAATGGCAGTAGCAAACGAAAGACAGAATAAACAGAAAACAAAAGTTTCACAGATGGTTTTCATCTGGCTTCATAGCTAATATGATACACCGTATTATAACATGATTCACAGATTAAGTTCAATGTTAAGTGTGTGAAAGAAGATCCGATTCTTCAAATACGCCAGATTTCCCATGTTTCCTCTATGAACTTTATATTTGAAATAATTTAAAAACCAAAAATCATAAGAAGTTAGCTCAGGTGAATGTGGAGACCAACTTACAGATAATGCACGAGTAATAATACGATTCTCAGTAAAATGGCGTTGCAGTAATTGTTGAATCACCCTTCTACGTTAGGAGGAACACTTTATTGCCAGACTATTGCTGCATTGAGACATTCATGCGGCTAGATTCCTGTAGTGACTACATATCCCAATGCAACATATTCAGATAATGAACCCGAATTATTTGCAACATATCCTGATAACGAACTGCGGTTATGGAACTGGATTGTTGGTCCCTGCGGAGTAATTTCCTCAATATATATATATAACCCAACCGAAACGGTTGCAGAGAAGCCGATCCAAACACTTACCTGGTGAATGCAAGGCCTCTTTTGCAACTGGTGATAATTTGGGTGTTCACTGTGCCGCACATTTGAAAGTGAGCCTCATCGACCCATAGGATGTTTCAAGTCTCACTCTTCAATTTCCATCGGTGCCACGAAAGTTGAAGATAAAGGTTTATGCACAACGTTATCGGCTGGTTTTAACTCTTTCAAGACATGGATCTTTTACCGATAAACTTCTGAGTGCTATCCACATGCACTTCAAAATTGTAGTGAAGGGCAACTCCAGTAGCCTTGATGGTGCAAACACAAGTTGTCCCTACTGCGTTCAAATTAGGTTGTTCAACAACAGAGGTTGGAACATCTTCAATCACCTGCCTTATCCATGTTTACCTTCTTTAATAGCAAATCTGTCTCCTCGAAACTTTTGACCATTTGGCGCAGAGCACAAGGTGTTATTGAGTCCTACGCAGAGATTTCTGCCCCCAGCATAAGCGAAATGCTTTGTAAGCGTTATTTCTGTTCTGTAAAATAAATTTAGCAGCAACGCACTCTCCGGCAATCAGAGAATAATCATCGTGATCTAAAAATATTCGAAACCTATGCACTCAGCTTTTTATCTGTTACGAACGATTTTTTGTTCGCCTATCATTCAAATTGTATTCTCTGGTGCAGCTTCCAATGTCAAATATTCGAGTTGTTATCTAGCTAGAGAAATTTGTACATTCGAAATGCAATAATATTTATTAAAAATATCTCGTGTTCTGTCCTTTGTTGTTGGTATCATGTTTCATATTCAGTACCTTAAACCGATCACTGCACCAAATTTCATCAAAAAGCTTTTTTTGAACTATTTTTATTGTACCAATCATGGTATAATTAAAAAATTATGTATAGTTCCATTGCCAAATAGATTTAAATTAGCTCGTAATGTGTATCTTCCAAATATAAAAGTGGTATGTAGACTAATTATCTAACCGTAGTGTCTCACTCGGGGATATGTGGGTGAATGGTGGTTGTGAGTGTTGATCGAGGACGGAACCCGCAACGTTTGTAGCTGAGTAACACATCTACTAGTCGAAAGTTATTACTATTGTTCGGGAGTTGTGATCTGGCTCATGAGCTATCGCCACATGCTCTCCCGCCTGTGTGCCGATGGAGAGAAGAATGATATTAGAGCGCGTATGAGTTATTAGTGCTGATGTTAACTGTTCTTTTTTTAATTCGCATCACGACCTTTGCTGCTGGTAGAGAGCGCCACAATAGCTGTACGAACGTTGCTTGTTCAAGGCCGCAGGTCACCATTGTGGGTGAATGGTGGTTGAGTATGTGAACCTGGGGCCAAACTCGCAATTTTAGAGTTTTTCAGCCTCGGGACAAAATTAATTACTCATGTCCGGAATTTGTTATCTGACCTATGAGCTATCGCCACTTATATTTTAATTTAATTCATTCGATAATTTATGGGGTGGAAGTACCCTAGTGTGGTTCTAATTTCTCTGATTCATGAATTAGTCACAAGTCTTGGTTTCATGATTAAATAGCAACCAGCTATAGACTGAATTGAATACGCTATATACTAGGACACATAACTAAAATATCTATACTACGAAAAATCTGGTTTTGATTAAATCATTGTTTAAACTTGAAGTGACCTCTTTGACTAGGTGGCAGATTATTTCCAGAAATCGGTAAGTTAGAACCAAAAACACATCCAATACCCAATATGCATGTTAAATTCTTTTCAATATCGAAAACTTTTTCGATACTATGGAATTAATTTCGAGATTAGTTGCTACTCTTGTCATAGCATATCATTCGAAATTTTGAGTTCCATTGCCAAATATATTAAATTAGGAAAACGGAACGATAGCTAAACGACGCTTATATTTATTGTTTTGCAAACACATTAGTAAATGTTTCCAGTTTAGTAGCTAATCACATTTCAAAATTAATACTCGGTTCTTAATAATTTGTTTTATGGCATCGAGATGTAAATTTCATTTTTTTATCAAATAGGTTATTTGTTAACTAAAATTCTTAAGTTATATAATTTTTTCGACATCACCAAAGGCACAGATTGAATTTTTAAAAACTTTCATAGGTGGTATGGAAATATCAAATGTAAAAATACTAACCAAAATTTATTCTATTAAACAAAATAATATGACTATAAAAATGAAAGCAATACTCCTACAAACACAAATTTACTAATATTTGTCGAAAATACGTAAGTATTAAAAAGAAAAATTCAGAAAAACTGGTTTGAGGGGCAAAGTGGTCTTTTCCGAAGTCTTCCATATTTTCAATCCATTGAATTAAAAAAAAACTGACTTATAATAGTAATAATAATAAAACTACCGCACTTCTTGTGGCAATGACTAGATTGGTTTTCAGCCTATGGCTGCTGCATTTTCAAGCTAAAGGTGAGAGCAAATAAAATCACACTGGAAGAAATTGATTAGTTTTTCATACAGTGTTAGTGCAATGGTTAAAATAATCGTGGAGTGAATGGTTTTTAGTAAATCAGTTAGTTGGGTACGAAAGTTTAAGTGTGTGAGAGTAACTACAGTGATCATCAATAAGCAAGTAGAACGTGGACCGTGTAAGCAAAACAAGTGATTTTAATAAGTCACACATTATCATGCTCCAGGTCATGCTGAGCGGTTAGTTGGAAGCCATAAATAAGAAGAGGGTCACCTTTGATGAAGTTGTAGGCGGACACCCATTCGGTGAGGAAGCCGATCACTTTCTGGTCACCCTCCAGGGTGGTGCTGTTGGCATCCCCCTCCTCCCCGGAGTTTTCGTCACTTTGCATGTCCGTCTTCACTGTCGTCTGCTGCACGTCCCCCTTCGTCACCCCTCCTCCTGACTCTGAAAACGACAACCAAACGATCTTTCACAGCTATCTGACACACTCCCAGCCCCCAGAAAGGGATCAGAGATTTTATCCAAGATGCAAAATAACAATTTTAATTTTGTGGAAAATAAATTCAATAATACATTTGTACAGTATGGAATCCTAATGCTTCCGGGATACCTTTAAACCATCCTTGAAATATTTACAAGCTTAATACTAACATTACACCATGAAATGCTATGAAACGATAATGATTAAAAATCATAATCAACGAATTTAAGAATTTAGAACCTTGAAGAAATGACGAGCGCTTTGTAGCTTTTACATTTTTGGGTGCTTTATTTTATTTCATTAATGTTCGATATAGAAAAAAACAAAGGATTTTTAGGGAAAACGCGATTGCACTGATTTCTATAAAAAAATTTCACATGACACACACACACACACATGTATACAGTCAAACTTCACTTATCGAGTACACACCATAATGAGTGATACACAAAATGAGCAAAACAGAATACAAAGAAGGATTTCGGTGATTCGTTTAAAGTGAAATAGTTTGCAAAACTAATGGTCAGGAGACATTCGGAGTCCCGAGCTAGAACGGCGTGTTAGTCTGTGTCGATTGCTTGTTGGAAGATTTTTATCTTCACAGAATAATCTTTGGCCCTATTGCATTGGCAAACACGACTCGGTTGGTTTGGGGATTCCTTGGAGCTGAAATAGAGGAGCTTCCATCTCCAGTAGGGATTACAGGTTTAGAGGTGGAGAGCGACAAAAGCTGGTGGGAGGACGCGGAAAGAAGAGCCGAAGAGTTGAGGGCACTGCTCTCTGTGTCGCAGCAAGAAACTGCAAATAATTTTTAGTCTCTAGAGTAAGAAATGATAGAAGTAACAAAAAAGATCCTCTAAAAGAGAAAAGCTGAAAGAATAAGAAGTTATTGCATCATGAGTTGAGATGAGTCACCCTAATAATATTAGCTATGCGCACTAGAAATTTAATTAACGACTTTCGACACATTTTGAAGCGTGTGAAAGACAAATGTCGTTAGTTTACTATCTTATGAAGAAAATATGCATTATAAATAGTAAATTACATTATTATAAATTTGTCTGAGTATAATTTTCGAAAAGATGCAATTCATTGTCCTATTTTACATGGCTTTCCTTTGAAAAATTTATTTCGCTTAACGAGCGTTTCGCATTATGAATAAGATCGGGGAACGAATTATTCTCTTTAAGTGAAGTTCGGCGGTATATGTAACGAAGCACAAAAATGTAGGCATAAAAACAGTTAAAGTTTTATATTTTTACTTTAATTCTCAGAGTGATTTTCACCTGACTCCACTCACTACTTTCGGGTGGTTTTGCAATCAGGTGTTCATGACGAATATTCGTCGCCTTGCATTTAACTAAGTGTCATTACTACTTATAGGGAATATTGTATTTAAATGCCCAAATGATTCCAAAACTAAATCGTCTTCAAGACTTGATAATTTGGAAAATTTCGTGACAAAGCTCTTCAAAACAGAGTATATTAGCTGAGGTTATTGGCTACAGCGTTTCTCAAATGAAAGTTTTACGAAATATAGATGTGGGAATTAAGTAAGAAAATTGAAAGTAATAATTGCTTTAATTAAAGAAATGTATCAAAATATATAGAATCTGCAGAGGCAAACAATAGAAAAGAGGATGAATTCTCCCAACTGCGATTGTTTATGCTGGAATTAAGAGAAATCAATACTGATATCAGTTGTAAATCGGAAATTGAAACTAAGTTTCCTATTTATTGATAGTAAATAAAAGAAATTCTTTAAAAATTATTGCTTCAGTTTGCTTATATGATGTAAGCGTAACATTAATTACAGTCGTTGAGCAGCAAAACATGAGAACAATATATCTGTTTTTATCTTAATTAAGACATTTTGAGCAATAATGTTTTTCTTTTAGTAAATTTATTTTTATTATTTTTTGTTTAGCTTTTTAAAATGTTTTAATCTTTAAAACTATTTATCTATAGTGAAAATTTAAGAAATAACTAAATTAAACAAGATCAAGTGGAACCGATTTAATTATTACATTTTTCGTTCAATTTGAAGCTAAAATAAATGGAATAGAACGCAACTATATAGACACACAGGCCGAAACGGTGAAAATGAAATAAAAATTTGAAAGCAACTAAATCTATGAAAAATAAATATTATGAGGGAAAAACATGTGAGTTGAACCAGAAAATGTAGGATTTATCTTCGTTAAAAAATATTTTGTTCAGAAAATTGCATTATTATACCATTCTTCTTACCAATGATTAAATATATATTTTACGTTTAACATAAACATTTTTATGAAACTGAAATGTGTCGAAAGCGTAGATAACAAAGAAAAAGAATCTGAAAGGTTCCAAATTTGTCGAAAAAATCACATTTTCATAAAGAGGAGTCATTAAATAACCATATTACAAGTAGCGAAGGGAATTGTTTCTCCTTAAGAATATCCAATCAGGAAAAAAATGAACTCAATTGATTGCAGTCGAAGTAAAAACAAAGAGTAATAAGTATCTTCATTGAGCATACTAGTTTATCTTAGAAAGAATAAATGAATTGAAGAATTGTTTCGTAGTAAATCCAAAGTTCTGATACCTAAATGAAAAACTTTGCATTATGTTTTATATTGATTGCCAGATTTTTTTGCACTAATTACCATTTAAGAAAACCACTGGGAAGTTTTTTGAGACAATCGATTTTTAATATGTTCACTCTTTTAAATATATTGAGCCCTTATTTTAATTTTAAATACCTACAGAAAAAAAAGGCCAAATGCTCACTTTTCGATTTAAATAAATACTCGAAAATGTTTGTCAGAATTGGAAAGGTTTGAATTGTTTGTAATACTTATTTTACTTTGATTTACACATTTTCGTCTTAAATATTGTTTTTTTTCTTTAAAATGTGAACATAAAAGGGACATCATTATTTCAAATGGCATTTAAAAGTGAAAATTAAAAAAGTTGGATTTTATTTCTTCTGTTAAAATCTATTTTCTTTGTTGCTATTAGCTTAAGACCCATAATTTTTTTAAAAAACTCTTTATACACGAAATTATAATGATGACATAATCTTGGCAGAGTTTCTGATTTAATGCGTGAGAGTCAATGCATTATATTCTATTACAATAAGCTAATAGCTCACTTTGTAATTGTCAACATTAAAGTTAAGTCTAAAAAGAATAAAGAATATAAGGTTTGTGAAAATTTCAAATAGCTGTTGAAAAATTTGAACATTAAATGGAAAGCAATGAATTCTTGCTTTAATGGCAGCTTTCCAAAAATTGTTTTTGTAATTTGCTGTTTCAATTTTTAATTTATTCATTTATTCTGTTACTTTGAAAGCTCAATGATTAAGAAAACAGAAAGAAAGTCATAAAAGTGAAGGAAACGTACAGAAAATGAATCAGTAAACAAGAGACGCCTAAGACGGAGTTGCAGCAACGGAATGTGTCGAAATTCTGTCTGTGCTCCAGCCTCGTTAAGGGGTGAAAAGCGACCATCGCTCCCCTGTAACTTTGCGGCGAATCAACTGAGATTTTTGCAGTTCTAGTTTGTCACTAGTTCAAAACTAATATTCGTTTTTTTTCTGCTTGATTTTATTCTTTTATTCAAAACACGCCACCGCTTTCTTAATCTGTTTTTCAATTTTTTTTCGTTCTTTATCTCAATTCGCTTCGTATTAATCCGAGGAAAATACTTCTGGAATAATCTGCAATTCTTTTCTTTTGTTAGAGTTTGCATACAAAATATATTTGAGCCTCTGCAGTTTTTAATATACACTTCAGACGATAAAAATAAATTTTTTAAGTTACTTAGAGATAAGCTTATTTTTATTCAGATTGGATTTCAGTTGTTTTATTTTGGAAAAACATTTTTTATAAATCACTGTTTTATTTGGAGCCGGTAACAGTTAAAATTATAATTGAAATTTATCTTTGCGTCATAAAAAACATTGTTACACTTTTATTACTTAATCCTTATTCTTTGCTTTTCTTTGTAGATTTATTTTAAATTGAGATTTACATCAGTAAACTATCACTTCTAAATCCTGTCTGTCAATTTTTATGAAAACTTTTTTTAAAAGTAACTTTGTTGTAATGACCATAAATGTGGAGGAATTTTTACTATCCATTGATTTACATACAACTACAAAAATACTTTCAACTTAGGACCTCTGAACTCTTAAGGCTCAAAAATTGTCAGCACATTGTCAAATCATCCATTATCACAAATATGATCAAGACATATGTTTTATTGAAAAAGTAGTGACATTGAATATCATAGTGTACAATGTATCGGTCCAAATTTTGGGATTATGTTTCCTTTTCATTAATTTGATATTTAATTGAAGAAAATTAATAATTAGATTTTTTTCATTTAATGCTGGTAAATTCTTGTTCTAGAAACTTTATTTCTAATTCTTTATTTTTAGCTATTTTTAATTCAAAATTTTTCCTCAACAAGAGTTTTCTCATTTATTTTTCCTAGATTCCTAATTGTTGTTAGCAACGATTTCTAAAACTTCAATTGAACAATTTAAAAAAATACTGTGAACTACAAGTTGAAATAAATTCTTTTATAAGATAGATTACTTTTGTGTTTAGTTTCAAGAAAATTTGTTATCACGACATTGTGTATATTGATTTTTTATTTATGATGAATTATTTCCTCCTTACTGTCTATTTTCAAATTTTGATTTCGTGAAAAAGAAATTGTTGCAATGACTAAAAAGTTAAATATCGTTTATAACATTCTTTGTAAAGAATAACATTTAAAATTAAGACGTTATTATTGATCATGTGTATTAGAAAAATATTGAAACTGAGTAAAAATTCAGTTCATCCAAGAGTTTTTTTTTCTTTTTGGTTTTTATTATGAAGAAAGGCAAGTTATACTTCAAATATTACATACTGCTCTTCTGCATTGGTAGAAGTACTTATATGGCAATCACATGATTTTGTCGTAAGATTTTAATACTACTTCAAAAATAAAATTTTTTATTTAAGATTTTATGCTGTAAAAGTTAAATATGCCGTAATTATCGAGTTACAGTTTTTAAGTTAATAATCATACACAGTAATTTGTTAAAATTCGTTTGTAAAAATAAATATTAGAAAATAAATTTTTGTACATTTTCAAGTTCCTTTACCTTAATCTTTTCTGTACCGAAACTTTCATATTTCGCTTTTCTTTCTGCTAATGAGTTAAACCGCAGGCTTGCATCACTGTCAAATCTCCAGATGGCGTTAATGGAAAAAGTAAGCACCACTCAGATTATTTCGGCACCATCTATAGGTCTTTCTATTTGTTATATATTTATAATTCGGACCACATTTGGATGTATAGATTTTTAATTTCTAAATTTCCAGGATTTGGCTGAATGGCTCTTCATATATTTGAAGAAAATTCACGCTAAAGTCATTCCAATGATCCAGTTGTACGTTAACATAAATTTAATTTATTAGAGAGTTTTTTGAACGAAAATCATTAAAATGATATTTCCCTCAGCTTAAATTTTTTAAGCAATGGCACAAAATTGTGATCTTACATTTTTTCTTTCGATATTATTCTAAGACTGTGTCAATTATTTTCAATTAATTTCGAATTTATGTTCCAGTTCTAGTTTTACTGTATATATATTTTGCTCATAGCTTTCATTCACAAAAAATAGCATACTTTTTAAGTTTGTGTATGTTAGGTAAGCATATTGTCCCGCTTCTTACTTGTAACGCCCTCAAGTGGTATATGTAAAAATCTATCAGTCTTACAAAAGGATCGCTGTAGCATCGACGCGGAAAAGCAAAGCTCAATGGAACTCCCGAAAGCGGAGAAATAACATTTTTTAATACTAAAAAGGTTCACTATGATTGTTGAGCCTCTCCAGTATTAATAAAAAATGAGTCTTCAAATTGGAGTAGTGCCTCACTATGTAGAAAACAAAGACAAGAAAATGCCATTGAAATGAGCGGAAAATTATCCATCGTCTTTCTCTAGAATTTTTTTAAGAAGGTACTTCTCTGAATGTTGGGTAAAGCTAATAAACAACAGATTTATTGCATTTAAATTGCGATAAAGGTAGATAACTCAATGAATGCAAAGACTTTATAACATTTCACGAATATTTGGGAAGGAGTTACAGAAGAATTAATTGAATAGAGAGCGTGATTTTGAATGCTAAGCATTTAAATAAATTCTTCATTAAATGAAAGTCTGTATTTAAAAAAGTCATTTATAAATTATTAGTAACAAAAAAAATCGAGCTCAAAATAAAAGCTCAAAATAAGCTCAAAATAAAATCTGAGTCAACTCCGGGAGCGATGGCTTCTATTTGAAATCATTTCGAAAGGGAAAGACGAAGCAGATATTGATTAGAAATGAAGAAACATACCCAAATCCTTTACGATACAGAGATAACTCATTTGAGCGGGTGGCGAGTCAACACCAGTATCTGTTACAGTTTTGTGAAAGAGCGGAAAATTTGACTCCACTGCCAAGAACCGAGACCTGATCCTTTTTCGCTCACTGTAGACGAAACCGATGTGAGCTCCGAACGATTCCGCTCCCCGTTGCGGGTCATTCGTACGTATGACACTCCTTATTTACATCAGTACAGGGCTTATCAAGAAAGGGCTTTCGATTCCCGGTCCTCTGTCGTTTCTATAATTTAGCCCATTCACCCTCGTCAATAATGCTTCTGTCTCATGCCTCTTGCTGGTCGAAACTGCAAGAATCTCACTTAGATTTTGCACTGCATAAAGAAATTTATATTCATATATGTTACAGTATTGTTTACAGAGATTATGAAGAAAACTGGTTGTTCTTTCATCCTTTGAATTCATGTTTTAAAAACTGTTTTTATGATAAAAAGTTTTTTTAATCTCTATGACAACATATTTAATATAAAGAAGAGCATTTTTGTTGCATTATTGAGATTTTAGAGATTCATATCGGAGCTTTACAAAAGCAATTTTTCATTGAGTAAAAATATTCATTTCTTTTCGAATTAAACTTAAAAGTAGGTTCATCGGTCGTAATATGAAAAAAATTATGTATGATATATATCATTAACACAGGATTTCTCAGAAATAACTGTACAAGCGATTTATTTTTTAATAGCAGGCTGTTTTACTGAATGCTATGACAACAAGTCGTTTTTTCTTATGAATATATGATACATATTCTTTCTCTTAAATTATTATTCAGAATCATATGATTTATTCTTATTCAGAACCTTATGTATAATAAGGTTTCTATATATTTCCTTTTATATTTATTATGTAAGCATAAATTTATTTGACTATTTAAATATAAGTCAAAAGAACTATCGAGAGATTTATTTTGAAGTAAAAAGCTAGCCATCTTTTATTTTTCATTTTTTAGGCCTTATAAGAATTTAAACTATACTTAAATATTGAAATTTTGTATATGCAATTTAAAACGGGAATGAACGAATGGATATGTTTCATGCTGAACGCAATAATAAATATTATAATGATGTAAATGTAATAATTGATCAGAATCAAACGATGGAATCACAATAATATGCCTGCGATTTCTCATAATCGCAGAAACCACTGTGCACGCAACCTGCGTCAGGAGAGTGGCATTCCTCAATATCGCTTCTTTCTCAAACCACCTTAAAAAATGTGCTCAAGAAACAGGAGCCGGCTTATTGGCGAACACTTCAGCAGATCTGTCCTGAAAAAAGACATTATCGAACGAAATACCGGCATCGCATTCTTCCACATCGAAATGAAGGGAATCCTTTCACTCCAAGTGTTCATAAACAAAATCTGATAGTGTCGCTCTGCACATAAGTTCCCTGTGTGAGGCTCCTTTTTCTGTTCGTCGGCGCTGCGTGGGTGACACGGGAGGGACTCGGATCTGACACAGCCCCATGCATCACGCTTCGAAGAAGGAGTGGGAAAACATTTTTTTCTAAGAAAGCAGGAGAGAGAGAGAACTTAATTCGCAACAGAAACTGTCAAAAAGGTATTTCGGGCTTTTTTAGTATCTTCATAGACTTCAGTGCTCCCTCCATTTCGATGGAATTCGAAGACACGGCAACAAAATGGGAATTTCAGCTTTTTTAAACTTTTATAAGAAATTGATAGTCTTTTTTTATCCGCAACATATATGCTGAACTCAAAAATCTTCCTTTAACGTATGGGATAACGGGACATGAATGATAAGATGTGTTATGGTAATGATGAGACTACAGTATTTAAGATACATTTAACTAATAAAATAAAGTGATACGATGCTATTTTTACGATAAGATAGTTTCTTAAACCCCAGTTCTTTTATGTGAAAGCTGCATCATAAAGTCATAAATATTTTTATTTCTTTTTCTGAACTAATTTGTCCATTCGATAACCACCCAGTGACTAATTGGGATGTAACCAGGGGTAAGAAATTTCTTAAGGAAACGATTTCGGGTTTGATATATTAACTCCTCTTTTCGGTGCTCATGGGGCCTTCTACAGAACGAATTTATGTATTATGACAAGCATTACATGAGAGCAGGTGATATCCTTCGAAATTTCTCCGACACCCCAACATGATGAATCTTGCATTAAGGGCGGCGGCGATTATTTGCAGACGTCCCACAATCAGTCAGTGAGCGGTGAATCAGATCTCCAAAACTCGATTCACAACCTTCCAAATCAAGATTCTATCCTCAAGCCGCAACGAACATTCATCGTGGAGGAAAGGACGGTGGATTCCCCTTTCATGATTCTAAATACAAGGCAAAGGAAATTTCTTCTCAATGTGGCCGAATCCTATTTTTTGAAATCATGGTTTAGGATAGGTTTAGTTATATTAACATTCCATAGTAAAGCAACACTAGGGTTATTCTGGAACGGAACTCGACATTTTGAACTACGGTGACATGACGAGGACAACACCTGAGTTGGCATCCCCCTTTCACACTTCACCAGTGGGAGGATTTTTGGCTATGAGATATTTAACGTGCAAATGACACCCTTACACGACGGTTCTTCTGTGTAATTGGGCCTCTAACTTGAAACCCTACGCCTCACAAGCCGAGAAATTCGATTGGATGTACCTATTTCATTTTGCTGAGCCCAACAGCTCCGAATTATATTTTGAATCACAAAAATGGGTGGAGCAATGAGGCACTGGAGTATTCGAGATTCACTTTAAAAATGATAGGATAAAGAGATACAGAGCACTGAAACAAATCAGAATTGCGATATTTCTTCGGGTAATAGGTCACACTCGGACGACCTTACTTAGAGGCACGTCAGTTACACTTGCTGTTCGAGATGAAAATATTTTGCAGCGGTTATGAATAGATTAATCAATCATTCGGAAACTACCTGGCTTCTAATCAGCTTTTGTAAC
Source organism: Argiope argentata (assembly GCA_026289955.1). Lineage (NCBI taxonomy): Eukaryota > Metazoa > Arthropoda > Arachnida > Araneae > Araneidae > Argiope > Argiope argentata. The sequence goes on along the minus strand of JAOUZG010041141.1, from coordinate 7,154 downwards.
AGCAGTGAAAACTCTTAAGATGTCAACATTCGTGAGTCTGTGTTGTCAGTCTGCATTTGAGAATTTAAATGAGCTACGGTTTAATTCAGCTACAACGATAATGAGCAAAGTCCTCCGGCTCTTCTAACGCTGGCATTTCCGGACACGCTTTTTATTTTTATTTTCTCCTGGCATTAGCTCATTTAATTTAGGCAGAAATGCTACACCAGATTCCATTTTTATTATTTTTGATACGAGTAATGAATATTGAAAAAAAATGAAATTTCTAGTATTTCGTAACTAATTCTGATCATTAAAATGGGAAAAAAAGTTTATTCATTTTAATAAAACAACATTAGGCGTTCAAGACGTAAAAGGGCGAGAGCTAAAAATAGCGGCCTTTCCTAACAAAAATTGTCAGGCTCGAAATATGTTTAAAAATCGACATTTGTCTAAGAAAATGCAAATATTTACTTTGCTTGAAATGATTCGATTCAGAGAAGGATTTCTGTAAATATTTATTCAAGACTTTCTTGGGAAAAAGGGAAACAGATGCATTTGTTTTAATTAAAACAACTCTATTCGAAGCTTTGCCGGCAAGCAAGCTCGCCGGAAATAAGGGTTGTGTTTGCTTTCAATTAAATATCTTACGCATAGATTGATGTTTGTGATTTCCCAAAGAAAAAAAAAATTAAGCGATAAATTGTGGTAGAAATTTAAACTAAAGTAATTTATTAGCATTTATAAGATTATATTACAACTAATGGAGTTAGATTGGCATCATAGCGTTTTTAAATGAATAAATGTCCGATTCATCTAATTTTTCCGGTATTGTGACTTTATTTCCTTATTCCTAACATTTAACATCCTACAAATATTAAACGTAATTCATTTTCGTGGATTTACACAATGAGAAAAAATAATAAGATCAAATTTGATATAGCAATAAAAACAGTTTGAATTTCAGTTTTATAAGGAGATATATTGTTTGAAATTATACCAAAAATATTTATAAAAGATTTTTCAAAATGTTGACAAATTTTGCATTATTAAACTGCCACCCTTAAAAGACTATATTGGTATTTTAAAAAAATTAATTAAATTTGAGTCAAAATTTTTCGTCATTTCAAGAATTAAAACGTCAATCATTTCATTTAATTTTCAATTGTGTAAAAATTAATTCTAAAATCTTATTCCGAGGTGCACATCTGCAACTTAAAAATAAGTGAATTCAAATAAGTGAAGAAATTTGATTCAAACTTTGTCTAACGACCATAACTTAAACCCACACTCACACCCGCATAGGCACAAACATATTCGTCTTTTTTGCTGTAAGAGATGAACCGAGGATATTTAACATTGATATTTCACACGCAGATACTTTTATTATTAGGCAAAATTTAAAATTGTATTTCTGGTATGAAAGATAACAATTTGTCTTGTTGCTTCTGTATTCAAGACATACGCAGTTCAAAATTTTAATCCACATTTATTTATTTTGGCAAACGTTTATTTTAAGTCTGTATAATTTTTTGCAGATTTTCATAGAATATCCATTAGAGAATTAGATGTTTGTTTGCATAAATTACTCTGACTGAATTTTTTAATAAACTGATTGAAAATCTTGCTTTCTCTGTTAATTACAGTCTATAACTTCTGGATAATGAATCATACACAAATGGACTAAAAGAGCTTCTAATAATTACAATAGTTTTGAATCTGTCACAAGTCTAAGATTCTATGGTGAAAAGTGTTTAGACTGGGTTTGAATTAACCTTCCATAAATTTCGGTTTGAGCAAAAAAATAATACAAAACATTTTATACTTAAAAAATTAGAAAATGGCATTTAATTCATACTGTTTTAAAAAGGAAAATTCTCGAGATAACAATATAGCGAAAGATAAAAAATTGTGAGACATAGATTCAAGTGTTATGTCCTTTAAATTTAAAAATAACATTCAAGACTGCGCGCACTGCATAGTAAATGACTAGTCTACAATCGACTTTATTTTGAAATTCATGCTATCGCATTGACTAGCATCTGGTGAAACTAGCTAGTTGGTGCAGTGCAAAAAAATAAATATTTGATTATAGATAAACAATGATTTTCTCTCGAATTTAAATTGAATAGCTTAATCATTTTTTTAAAATTTCAACATTGATTTCGAGGAATAGTGTTGCATTTTTCTTACCTAAATATCAATTTTAAACAATACAAAAACCATCTTTGTATGAATTTCATGATTTTAAAGATATTTTGAAGAAAAAATGGATTCGATATTAAAGAATCTTTTATGGCATCCTCTATCGATGTTGCCGAATTTTATTTTTTCAGCTTATTTTTTAGCTAAAACTATACTTATACGTCAATAGAATCATTGATACTTCCAACAGAATTCTCATATTCGAGATCAGTCCTATTTTTTGCCTCGTTGTTTTTAATCTTCACGGATAACTGCTTTATTCATAGCAACGATTGTTATAGGCACTAATAATACCGCGTTACACAGACGTTTTCACACCGTTCAAGTTTTTTTCTCCTCTTACCAACACAGCTTCTCTCCCGCCAAAATAACAAAAGAAAGAGCAAACTAACATACAATTTTCATTCTTACTCTTTAAACATTGCGATTACAAAGCAAAAGTTGGAGATGGATTTCTGAAATTATTAATTCATTTCCCTTCCTCCACATCACAATGTTATCACAAATGATCATATCTTATTGACCCATTTATCTAAAATTAAACCAATGGCAAACACCAGAAATTTTAACATGTCACAAGAGTACTCACAACGAAATGATTTCTTTAAAGCCGAGGTGGCAGCAAAAGCGGTAGATTATTGAAAATCTCAATGTTTATTAAAATGTTCAATATCTTTTTTAACTTTTCTTTTCATGGCTTCTTCATTCAAATGTTTTTAACCTTCCAATTTTGTAGTCCTATAATTAACTCGTACTGTTTTAAATGCCTAATTTATGATGCATTTTTCTCATTTATTTGTCAGCTTTCATAAAATTTCTATTTTAAATTTAAAAGGTAATTATTAAATTGCAATTAATAACATTTTTTTGCAAATAGCATTTTTTATGTAAACCAAACATTATTTTAAAAAGTATGATTACTGAAAACAGTGTCGTTCATTATTTAAATTTTGTGCGCACTACAAAACATCTTTAATAATTTATGTCATACCTCAATAATTATTCAACAGATTCATCATAGATTAATTTTTAGTTTTACTTTCAAAAGGATTTAAATGATGCAAACACAATAAAAATATGTTATTTTTTTCGGTCTATAAATATATTTCAAAGAATTATGACATCTATTTATCATACAATTCTTTGGTCTTCAGGAATGACATTTTGCAAAGCACTCTTGATACTCGAAATTTTTTTAGAAATAAATTACCGTTTCTATCTTCTACTATCAAATCGAATCTATTTATGAAGCATCTTGAAAGTAATTCAGACATTCGGGATCATACATGGTTGTTCTGCTCCTATGTTCTATCTGTGAGGAGTGTAAAAAAGGGGTTTTGAATTTTACTCATGAAGTATCGCACTAGTTGGTTCTACTGAAGAAACAAGAACTGAAAATTCAGTAAATCGATGCATTTGCCAGACACGTCATTGTATGCGAAGGGGTTAATTGTCGAAAAAATGTTAACTTCGGGTTTTGAGGAATCGTGTTTTATACGCAGTGTAATAAATTATATTAATAAAAATTAGTACAAAGTTTTTGCTTCTAAATTCTATCGAAATTTGTACCAAATCCATTAAAGGACTGACTGTTTCTCAGGCTATGTGCTGTTACGGAACTTCCGCCTATAAATCCGTAAAGTTGACGGGTTCGTAAGCCAAGAGGTCGGACCATTGACCTCTGAACGGGCAGTTGGGACCTGTTGGTTCAACTTATATAGTATTTGCTGATAGCAGGAGAGGGTTAGTGGTCGAGTGATCGGACTCACTGTGATTGACTGTTTAGAGGTGTGAGGTGAGGGGGATTGCTACCTTTACTTAAGGAGCTTTTCCTTGGAGGCAGAGATTATATTTAATAGCTATTTACTATAATGAGGGGCGATAATTAATTATACTGTGGAACATTTAAATGATTTATAAGAAAACATTTCTTTGTATCTTGGATTAAATGTTGGGGGTGTATTTTCTTATACTTCTAACTTCTTCATTGTCATTTTTATCTATGTTTTCAAAAAATTTAGCTTCGAGTTTGTTTTTTTAATGAATTTTTTGAGTGGGTGTTAATCCAGCTCCTTGTAGGTATTGGTATTACTCTTTTCAACAATAGACTGTCTGCCTTTTATATTCTCAGGGAGACGGGCTAAGAAGTTTCTCAGCAATCAGGCGTATTTCATTTTTTATTGGATAGATAGTTAAAATGTTCGAAGTTTCCAGCATTACCTATTTTGTCTCCATATTTCTAAAACGTCGTCAAGTTTGTCTCTAAGCTCTGGGATTACTGGTTCGGCACCAGAGCAGCATCAAACTCAGATCATTGTAAATCGTTATTTCCAGTGAGAGAACTAATCATGCTAAAAAGCAACCTTGCAGGTTTGTAACAATATTTTTGTGCAGCTGAATACTGCGAATAAAAAATGTAACTACTTAAATGAAATTTGGTACATAATTTTCAAATAGAATTTGTACTTATGTTAAATTTAGCTTTCAGCAGATCGAGACATATATACTAAGCCTATTCGCTATAATTTGAAGTTTAAAGCTCTCATAGCCTAAAAACAAAAATTTAAGTATTTGTCGTGCTTTTGGCGTTACCCAAGGTTCAAATTTCTATTCGAGGTGAAAAGCAAGAATTTCATCATTACTACGGAATATGAATGAAATTTTGGGAAGCGTACTCCGCTTTTTTTAACTGGTTCCCATATTCTGAAAGGCCGACATCTTCAAATTTTATTGGTTCCATCCTTTTTTAACATTTATATTGCTTTTTTAATTTTCAATAGTTGTCCCAAATGAGATGTCAATGAAACTCCTATTTCCCAAATGTGCGTGTGTTCAGCTTTATTTAGTTTATTATTGATAGTTAACAATTATATAGTTGATTGCAATTTATTTTCAACAACGAAATACATATGTGGGGAGAAGACAAGATGATAAAGGTAGAAATTTTACAGCACAGATTTAATTATCCTAATGGATTTCGCCATCAATATTCTTATATTTTCTTTCCGAATAGGGATATTTCAGATGAGATACCTTCAGATGAGATTTTTTTATTTTACGTTATGTATAAAATTTATAAATTCATTGTTGTTTTCATTTTTAAAGAATGCTTAAACATGAGTTTTAAAAAAATGTGCAAATTTTACAGCTTTCCTTCTGGTTTAAAACTTTCCTCTCCTATAATCTTTGTTTAAGAATTATGTGGAAGAAGAATTCTTTCCTTAAGAACTACATTACGATTTCCTTAAGAAAACAGGTTGAAAGCGTTTTGGAGAGATTTGATTTGTTGTGGTTATATACTATTATTTTATTCTGTATTATTTCATATTCCAAATGCTTTTCACGATATTCGCTGTCCGTGTGACTAATCTTTCCTGTGGCAAAGCATTTGAAATATCTATAAACTGTGTTCGCACGATTTGTTCCTATAAAATATCAATGTAATATTCACTAAGTCATATGATAAATGAATGCAATAATTTCTCTTTTGTATATATATATATATATATATATATATATATATATA
>JAOUZG010041125.1:0-10710 GCA_026289955.1 Argiope argentata | reverse complement strand
CCAACTGTAACACGCGTGTAGTATGCGGAACAAATAATTCGTCATTCAATTTTTAATATTAAAAATTAGCTCGTACAACTATGAGAAGTGGTAGAGAAGTTAAAATTTTCAATTTTCAAATAGCAGTTAATTTGACCAATATTTGACCTGCTAAATAGATTTACTTTGGAGAATACTGAATCCGGTTTTAAGTTTACGCGAATTATTCCCAATGAAAAATATTCTTTTATCTGATAATTTGACTATTCTTTTTTCATTTATTTTGCCTGTTTTCTAAAAATTGAATAATCAAAGTAGTGTTAATTTTCGTTAATTTAGGAAAAACTTCCATTAAATTTAAATTTAGTAGCTAAAGATTCCAAAATCTTATGATTTTGCTTTTATGTTATTGTTTCTTATCCCCTGACCAACGGAGCTAGATCAGGTTCAGGAATTTATTCACCCTGAGAAAGTCCAGTACCAAAAGGAAATCATGAACCAGGTCTTGCCTGTTAAGCCCCAGACAAGATAAAATGTGGCCAGGAGGGGCCTGTGCGGAAGAACATTTAGTGCAGATTTCGAACTGTTTAACACCTCCGAAAAAGTCATTGGTAATAGATGACCACTTAGGAAACGGGTAAGAGCAGTTTGATCTCGTCTACTGCTGCCCCGAACCAGGGAGCCACCAGGGTGCTTACTCTTGTACCATGGGTGCATTGGAGAGAACATCCAAATGACCTTATTCGTAGATTTCTGTATAGAAAAGAAAAAAAAAACTCCATTTAGAAAACCGGCAGTCGTAGTGGTCTCCCCAGCACCAGATCTGGCAAAAATGTCGGCAATTTCATATCCAACAACGTCGCTAAGAGACGAAATCCACTAAAAGCGGATCCGACAAGTTGGGAAAGGTGTTTTAGGTTCTTGAGAATCTTTGCACTAGGACTGTCTCTGGCAGTATGCTAGTCAACCAAGTGGTGGACAACGCTTCTAATGTCCGTAAAAATACAGGTATCTTTAAACTGCGATATCAACGTGGAGTACAGACCTTCTGGAATTGCTGTAAGTTCGATCCGAAATACCGAGCAGAATTCTGGATTTCTGCTCTGGATTTTAATTTCTTAATCCTGAAATCGGATGTAAATGCCACTACAAGAGCTGTCATTGTCAAGTTTACTGCCGTCTATGTACATATGAACAGAGTCCTTGGGAGCGCGATCGATTCTTTCAAGAACTAATTGTTTCAGGTAGCACGGACAATCCATTTGCTTTTTAACCTGAGAAAAATTAATATGAAAGAAAACTCCATTGAGACCTTCAGAAGGGTCGATAATTTGACATAAATTGTAATCTTCTATAGAACTGGCGACAAAGTGGACAGTAATAACCTGTCCAAAGGAACTACCACGCTTGAGCCTCTGGTACTTTTATGTTCATATTAATAATGATGAATGATGCTTTAATATGTTTGGAATTTTAGAATAATTTACTGAAGAAAAATGAAGATTTGTTGAACGTTCTGTTATTTTTTAAAATCTATATCTTCAAATTCCTTGAAATCTTAAATTAATGACAAGCTAAGTAACAGAAATAACAACGAAAATGAGTTCCAATGAACATAACATCTGTTGTTGTTGCTGATCCCCTTGGTCTAGACCCTTAGACCAAGTCTAAAAGATCGTGTCGCACCAAAAGGTCAAAAACAATCTTGCTTTCACAGGGGCACCTATACAAGAAATTATGAGAAGGAGAGGCAATATCCAAGCAAGGGTAAGTAGAAAAGGTCCTGTTAAGACCGTCTAAGACCAGACTTTTAATGTGACCGGACCTTAGCCTAGCTAAGGCAGATTGGGCAAGTTATGAGTGGATGTTCTGCAAAGATAAACAAAGGCGCTCAGAGTCGTACCAATCGTGTTCAGGAGGAATCCTCCAAATTGAGTTTACTTTGTCAGTAAACTTGGAGTGAATCTCTGAGACTTTTGAAACAGATGATGGGGGAGTAGAGAGTTTACTACCTTCCACGGCAAGTCGATCAGTGACATCATTGCCATGGATACTAACATGAGAAGGAATCCATTGCAAGCACACAGAACCTACCTGGGACAACGTAGTCAATTTGGCAACAGTATCTTGCCCCAATTTATCAAATGTATGGCTAATCCCTCAAGTATTGAAGGGAGCTTCTGCTATCAGTAAAGATCCATACATAACCGATGCCAGAGTCCATGGCGAGGCCCAGGGCTTCATTTATGGCAATGAGTTCCGAGCGAAAAACTGAACTAAAGCCATGGCTTCTAAATCTATATTGAAATGATTCATCTTTAATTTTCGCAAAAACGCCGCTATCCCGTTCTTTCCGAATATGATTTGCTTCCATCGGTGTATGTAATAGCTCCCGGTTGGGTATTGTCAATGACTTCAAGTACCAGTTGAGGCAACAGCTCAGGGTGCTCATTTTGTGTGGTAAAAATCGGTTTCAAAAATTCATTAAAAGCCACGTTACTAAGAGATGAAGTGGGAGTCAAAAAGTTAAAAGTGCTACAGAGCCCAACCCCTATGTCGTTCAATCTCCACTTATTCATAAAACCAAGAGGGCTATCTCTCTTCAATATCTTATTATCCGTCCAATTTAATAAAAAGTTCGATGCTCTAAGACACAAGGCTCTTGAGTTTAGCAATATACTTTGCGAAATTTGCTTCGCTTGTCAGAGACAGGGGCTGGAGGTCAGCCTCATAAAGAACTATAACATTAGGACAGGAATGCCCAAGTCAAGTGATGATTCTGGCTGCACTTAGTTGGACACACTCCAACTCTTTAAAGTTTGTAGCAGTAGTAGTCAGATAAATCTGGAAGCCATATTCAAATATTTGACAAATAAGAGCTATGTAAGTGATTCTAAGAGTTTTGGCATCAGCGCCCCAATCCCTGCCAGGAATATATTTTAAGAGCTGTAGTCTTTCTTCCTTTTTTAGAGAGACTGTTTACGCGTTTACCACAATTAATCTATGCCCAAAACAAAACTTAAATAAGTAGGAGTCTTTGTGGATTCCAACAATTGTCCCCTCAAATATATCATTGGTTTAAAATTAAATGTCTATTAGTGGTAAAAAGACAACTTTGTGATTTAGTTGTGTTAAATAAAAATCTGTGCTTCTCCGCGAAGCACTGAATCCTTCCCAAAGCCTCATTGAGTGAATTTGCAAGTCTAGCAATATCCGTATCATGATTCCACGTCACAACGTCATCCTCAAAGATGCCCATTTGACTTGAACCCATTTTTTCTATTCCAGCAACAAAAATTGGAAAAAGGTTGGGGCTCAAAACTGGTCCCTGGGGAATGCCCTGATAAGACCTATACATTCCTGAGAGGCTTCTCTGATATTTAACCCGAAAAGATATATTATTCATAAAATCAAATCCAAGTGAAAGCACGACCTATGATATCAAAATCATTGTAATACTTATCAAACTTTATCAAAAGCCTTCGATAGATCTAGAAATACAGCTAAAGTGTGCTTAGTAGGTCTAATGTTATGGGCATCCTTACCCGCTGGGTAAAGAAAATAATTTGGTCAATAGTGCTATGTCCTCCTCGGAAGCCATACTGCTCAGAAGGCAGTAAGTAGCGACTCAAAAGATGGTGAACAATTCTTCTCGAAATAATTTGCTCCAGAATTTTGCAGATGAGAGGAATTGGACGATAGCTTTCCATATTTCAAGCTTCTTTATTTCGCTTACGAATAGGAATAATAGCTGATTTCCACTGTCTAGAAAGTCTAGCCCTTTTTCATGAAAGATTAAAAATGTTCAATAATCTCTCTTTAGCTCCATCTCCAAGCCTAACCAAGAAATTTCCATGGATGTCATCTGGTCCGGGAGATTTTCTAACATTTATTTGACGAATAGCAAACTCAAGTTCCGAGGAAGTAATGGGTTTATTAAACCGCTGATTTTCTGCTGGCATATTTTGGCAGAATCTAACAAAGTTTCTAGCCCAAGTTTCAGTCTTCCAGCCACTTTATCATCTCGATTAAAATCTAGTTTACTTTCCTCAGCTTAAAATTGGCTTAAAGCCTCAGTAGCTTCTTGGTAGTTAATGGTAGGAGAGCTATTGTGATCATTAATAGCATTCGAGTTCTCCTCCTGAGGCTGCAACCTGTCCAGAGTTTTTGAAAGTTTCCAAAGTCGAGTGTTAAGCGTTTTATAGCCCAAAACTTTGCACATATCTTAACCAGTTATTTCTCTTTATGTAGCTATACCCTCGCTTGATCTCTGCATTTAATCTATTCAGTTCAATCCTGATATCCGTATTATTATTTAAAACATGGTTCTTCAGAAATTCTCTTTGACTTAATAATTTATTTACAATCTCAATCAATTGTATGAGTATGTCTTTTCCTCCCATTTTTACCTCTTGGTAAGGCACCTTTTGCCTCCCATAGAACAGAGTGTCTAAAGAAAAACCACTCAATCTCTGAATCTTCCGAGCGAGGACTCCTCAAGACTGATCAGATAAAAGCCTTTCAAGCAACATCTGGTCAGCTTTCTAATTCCGAAAGTAGCAATTGTTTCTGTATTGTCCAATGTCGAAATCCAGTTGAGTCATTACGTGGAGGTGGTCACTACCGACAGTCCAGGACTCTCCAGGATCCAAAGGGGAAAAGGTCAGGACTGATAATAGTTAAGTCCAAAGCATCAGTAGCGTTATAGCTATGGAATCTATATGTATAAGTTCCATTATCTAGGAAATGGAAAGATTTCATTTAACATAACATAACGCCATCCTGTGCCCCCGGTGCCTATAACGCTAAGTTATCTAACCAGTTGGATAAGCACAAGATGGGAGAAAGAAAAGAAAAGAAGGGGGGATCTGCACTTTTGAGGGACTTTTTAAGTTATAATTTTGGTTGATTATCACAAGGGAAATTCTTGTCTCAACTATTGTAGGTCTTGAAGAAGTCTTGATATTTATGAAAATGGTTTACTATGGAGTTGATTTTGCTGCGTGAAAGGGTATTTGATGCAACTCTCCTGTAACATTCTTCTTTTAGACTTCTTTCTGGCTTTCTCATTTGCCATGAGAGGGTGAGTAGGCATTCTGTGGCATAGTGAATTGGAGATCCTATTTCCCCACAGATACAGTATGGAGAGTTGGCTAGATGGAATCTGTGTAGGTATGTCGGGAATGGGTCGTGTCCAGTGAAGAAAAGGACATTCACTCTGTCCCAGTTGGCAGCGTAGAGAGAAACTTTTGGTACTATGTTGTATATGGAACGACCTGTTTCGCCTTCTTCCCATTCCTTTTTCCATCTTGTCATCATATCTGTTTGGAGGATGTTCTTCAGATGAGATCTTGGAAGCTTCATTAAATTCCGATCTTCATTCGCACTAGCCGCTGTTTTAGCTAGTTTGTCCACCGCTTCATTCCCGTCATAGCCGACATGTGCCTTGATCCATGAAATTTTTTTGGGAGGATTTTCAAGAAGGGAGAATGTATATCTTGCTAACTGTCTCGTGGATTTTGAAGAACTTGAGGCTTGTATACTTGCTTTATTGTCGACATAAATATTGATTGGATCAGATGATGGAAGAGAGTTTGCGTAATTCACTGCTCTATTGAGTTCTGGGAGCTCAGATTGGAAGACCGTGTTTTCTTTTAATTGGCTGGTTGACCACTGGTGTATAGTGACTGCATCCTGCATGACACAAAATGCCTCCCCAACTCCTGTTAAAGATTTTGACCCATCCGTATGTATTCCAAGTCCAAAATTCTGAGACCCACCGTCTTCCAACGAAATTTAATGGGCATGGAGATGTTTGGAGGGGTGTGAGGTCCAGCCCGAAGCTCTGTATTCATACTCACATGGGTTGATATGTGGTATATAAACGATTCCATAGAGTCTGTACAGTTCAGACATTCTTGCAATCATCTAACAGATTCTCCAAATCCTGTCCTCTGTTATTTGTTGAAGCACATCCCCAAGCGTGTTTAGCGTTTAAATCACCCAGAAGGATTGTAGACTCTTTAAATATACCCTCCAGGGCATGTAATTCAAATTTCTCATTATTCGGTGGGTGGTACAAGTTTGATATTAATAGGTTTTTCAGGAGAATTTCAATGCCTAGACCTTCCAGGTTAGAGTGTGGCGCAACAATGCCTGGCAATTTTTGATAATGCACGTCTCTTATTTAAAAACATAAGACCACCATCAGTAGACGGCCTATCTCATCTAACAATATTATACCCCTTAATTCTAAGCTGATGTCTGGTATTCAATTTAGTCTCCTGAAGTGCAATAATCGCCACATGAAGCCTGTCAGCAAGATCAAGATTTTGATCCTTGTGGCAGTCGTATACAAACCATTAATGTTAAACTGTAGAATACGCAGTTTTCTCGTCCTTCGACAAGGTGGAGACTGTAGTTTGTCAAACAGGATCCTCTGCCTAAGACCCGTTCGCGTCCCTGATTATCCAACGCGACGGACGATGCTGTATGGCAACCATCTTGATGCGAGTGATTCATGGCCATGGGTATGAGGAACCACAAGGGATGGAGTCTGACGTTTCCACCAATTGCTTGCTAAGCTTTAGCTGGACATAATGGAGTGGCCTTCTAGCCTTGGGTAGCCCTACAAGGAGAATACACTCCCGACGTACATTACCCACCCCGTCCAAGGTGACCTTCCCGCCACGACGAGGCAGAGAAGCAGGCCTTGGGAAGTGAGAAAACATCTGATGAACATAACATTTGATAGTTGTATTGTTTTTACTCCAGAAATGCAAGTGAAAAGGGAAAGTGGATTAATTGCTAAATGGAATTCTGTTAAGTCTTTTTGGAGAACCTGACACAAAAGGAATGAAAGTATAATAATCGAAATGAATTGTTTGGTAATAAGAAATCAAAAATAAGATCCAAAATTTGAGGAACTTTTCAAGTAATGAAAAAGAGAAACAAAACAACAGATTTCAGCACATATAGAAATTCATAGAAATTCAATCTGCAGTGGCTTTGTAAATGTTGAATATTTAATATTATTAAACTCTAAGTTTTTCGGACCCTTATTAGTTTCTTAAAGCTTTTGATTTACTTGAAAACATGGAGACGTGAAATGGGATTCGGCTAATTACCTCATAGTTAACTATTAGCTGAATAGGAAATAACGCTATGTTTTAGTATCCATTCTATGCGAATTCTGATTTCAATATGCCAATAGGCACCAGAGAAATACTTTTTCAAATTTAATTTTCTTTATAATATTCTTCAGGAAATGGAATTCATCTACATTTGTTGTTGAAGCAGCTAATTTAGCGCTAACTGTTTTGTCATTTCTTTGTGATAAGAAAAGATCGTTCTGTCCTTGGAGTGACTATTTTTCCAATTCATACCTATCTGCTCCGGATGTCGACAATTCTGTGCAAAGAGGAAAACATTTCTTACGGGGAGCATCAACGTTCATGTAAATTTTGGACAAAGTAAGTTACTAATATTCATAAATTTGGAAAGATATTCAATTGTGAAATTATGAATTACTTTTAGCTTTCATTTTTCGCTTTTAAAATCATTTTATGTCGAGTAGAATGTTTCGTTTTCTGATAATCAAAGTTTTGAATATAGCCTCAGTGATAGGTTTAATATGATTAAAAAATATTTCCCATTTATATATTTTTAAAAACTATGAAAAATTGAATTAATGAAGATCGATAAAATGAAAGTTTATTTATTGACTGAAATTCAAAGAATCTTATTTTCTTATAAATTAATGAATCGGATCAATATTCTAGGGTGTGTTATAAAAGTAGATATTATTAGTGAAAAATTCTTTGGATATGTTTTTGTTACACTGGCATTTGATCATTATGAATCCAAATATTCTTTTCTCCCTAGATCTGACTTGATAACAAGATTCAAGATATTTGAAGGAATGGTCAAAGAGAGCTGACATTGAATCACTATCAAATAATGTAAATCCCTGCCTTTACTAGATCCTAAAGAACGGGCATCTTCAACTGGCAAAAAGTTTCTGGGGTTCTCTTGCTACTCCAAGTTATTTGGATCAACCTACTCAATGGAGATGCGATGAATTCCATTTGGCTATCAGTCACAAAATGAAAAAGGAATAAAGTTTACCACGGCAAGTCATTCTGTTTATTGTACCATTAAAATAGATTTATCTCTCTCGGGTTTTTTGGTAAGGCACTTGAGAAATTGCTTTGTTAAACATTTATTAAATAATTAAACAATATATGAATACTTGAAATTTTTTTTCTGTAAGCTAGCTGTTTTCTCTGGTATATTTTGTTTGACATTCGACAATATGTTTGATTTTCAATCCACTTTTTCTTATATTTCTCGAAAGTTTTTGTAACATCAGTAAAAGTACTATTTGTCGGGAGCAATTGAATAAGTTTGAATAAATTGAAGATGATATTTTTAAAAAATTTCTGAACATTCTGTTTTCGTAGTTAACCGCTTAACCTCAGCTTAAAAGCCAACAATAATAATTTTCATCTAATCTTTTTTAAAATTTTTTCCAATAGTATTGTAATTATATATTAACGCGTAAATTATTAAACAAGTTCTTCTCTGAACTATGCAAATTTTGCTCTAATCTGTTGCAGTGATAAATGCGTTCAACTGTTGTTCCTAGTTTTCATTTATCGACTACCAATGAATCTTTTTACAATTACGATGCAATGCTGAAACATTTTCTTAGTTTAGATCCAGCCTCCTTCTTTGGAGTTGGAAATGGGTGTTCATAGCTGAGTTACATTGATAATTGAAGCTTTTCATGTTATACGTGCAATCTGGAATTTATTGGAAGACGACCTCAAAAAAACCATCAATGATACCGAGTACTCTAATAGGATTGATTCCACTATCCATACATACATACATATATATAAAAAATGATTCCATTATCTATACATATATAAAAGAATATTAATCTTCACTTTTGTAGACGGTCTTTTTATTCAGATCTGTCGATGTTTGGAATAGATACATTGGTTTCTTTTCCAATTAATATCTCTTTATGCTTTATATTTTATTAATGGTTGACCTCCCTACTGCATTATTGCTTCAGGAAGAAGTGTCTTTAACCAATATTCTTAAAGTCATCTTCAATATGTCTTGGAATGCAAACCGCTTATATTTTCTTCTTGTCTAATTATCCTCCAGTCAATGATGGAACGTGGAAACATCGAATATAATCCTGTTCTACACCTATTTTATATTCTATTTTTTTACAATCAATTTTTTTTTCTTAATTCGCCCACTTTTTTCCCACTGTTGGGTTTTAAAGATTTTAAAACATGAAAATAGTTTTTAGTGTAATATGTTACGCATTAATTTTACTGCTTATTTTGAAATCATACTCTGCAGTTGTTGGAGTTATTTTTAATGCCATTATTTGATTATTTGTGGAAATTATTTTTAAAATTACAAAAATTTATTAAATTATAGATTATTTACTAAAATGTATAGATATTTAAAATGAGCGTTTATTGATGGTTTTATTTTAGAATTTTTTAACCCTTTCCATTTATGGGACCAGTTTCTTTTATTTCGAGATTAGTACTCTTTTCATCTTTTCTCATGATGTTTGCATTTTTAGAAACCAGTTTTCTGAATTTGAATTTTTATTATGAGAATCTAATTATACAAATTCCACTGCATTCTGCAATGTACTTACGGGAATGGAATATTTCTTTCAGGGTTTCCTGTCTTCAAGTTGGATAGATAAATGGAAGAAAAAATTAATACGAAAGAATGTTGCGTACTTTTGTTCTTTGATATGTTGCCGTTGCAAAAGTTTAGAGCTTACATTGACTCTGAGAATTGGCAATTGACTTTTATCTCTGATAGGAATGCGAGTTCAAAAGAATAGAAACTTTTCAAATGGATTAAGATGGATAAAAAAAAGGGCAAGTGTGAGTATGTTGTATTGTCTTTTATTTTTTTGCTAATTATTATAATACCCTGCATCTTCTAGAGAAGTGGAGAATAGCTACCTTTGGCAAGTTTTCGTTTTGCCAGTCTAATTTTTCAAATTAAGCTTGTATTGCTTTGATATCTTATATAAATAATATTAAATATTAAAAAAATTCATTTCAAATTTGATACAGATATACATTTTAGATACTAAAACGAGGAAGCAAATTGAACTCTTTCCAAACGGGATACACGGATGGAATGAATAAATACAAGACAAATGTAAGCGAAATGCAAAATTGTCTGAGTTAAATTTGATAGAAAATTGGTTTATCTAGTCATGTCATAAATTAACTTTGGATTATTGCAAAATTGTACCTAGTATATAAAAGATGTATTTTACCTAATTATTAAGAATCACTGTTCATAATTGCATATAAACATTCATGTACTTCGAATTTTTGTTTCCTGGGCGTATTCTTTCTCTTTAAAGTAACGTTCAAAATTTCTATGCTTTCCCATCCTCGAATATTGACCATATGCACTGTTGTAAAATACTTCTGTTGAAACTTTTAGACAAAAACTTCATTTTTTGCAATCAATAAAATAATTTTTTGAAGAGATTAGCCATCTTTCTTCTTATTGATGATAAATAACGCACTTTTTTAGAAATTTCTCCCCTAGATACTTTAAAAGGGTTTCTCTCCTGAAAACATTACGTTTCCGAAATATCGCATTTATATAATTAGAGTGGAACTGCAAGATACTTCAAAGAAATATTTCAACCAAAAATGGCGATTA
>JAOUZG010041124.1:136452-163764 GCA_026289955.1 Argiope argentata | reverse complement strand
AAAGTGTGTGTGTGTGTGTGTGTGTGTGTGTGTGTGTGTGTGTGTGTGTGTGTAAATTTCCTACTGTGACAGACAGAAGAAGAAAATAATTCCATGTTTAAATTTTAAAATTACATGTTAAATTTTTGTAAATTCTAAAAAGAAAAATGAAAACCATGTCTATACATCTTTTTGGTGAAATCGCAGTAGTTTCTACAAACTAAAGGGTAAATATCGTAAAAGGCTCAAGGAATTATGAATTCGTCTATTTGTTTAATAAGTATTTCATTTAGGAAACAAAACAATCTATTAAAAATACAGTTATAAATTAGGTTACACAAACAATGGATCCTTCCAATCATGATAGATCATCCGCACCTTGATGTTGTACATCTGGTATATGTGTAATGAAGTGATTTCACCGTTGTATCGCTCGAGTCCAGCAGATTAGATTTGGACTTTTAGGCGTTTTTTTTTTCAGATATTTTTAAGGCTATTTTATCCCCACCTTAACATCATAAATTCACTTATCAAATTTATTTAATCCATATAACACTGGTACTGCTCAAGCCTTTTTATCAATGCTTTCCCAGTTCATTTGTGTGACATAGAATTCTTGGTTGGCAAAAGCTATCGGTCTGTAAAATCCGTCCACATCTTACTGAGTTAGGCAACAGCCTACACCATAATCAGATGCACCACAGTGTACTTGGAATGGCAAGTTGGCATCAGGGGTAGCAAAACTAGTTACCTCGCAGAATAATTCTTTTAGTTTGTCAAATGAATATTGCTCTCCTTCCCCCCCCCCTACCTTTTTTGGTTTATTTTTCTTAGTCCTGAGTGTAGCATATTTCCTCAAAATTCGGCTTGTATGCGCGGTAGAAACCCACAAATCCTAACACAAATCTTACTCCTTTTTTTGTGATAAGTCAAGATAACTTCCGTATTGTTGGAATTTTGTCTTTATCGAGACCATACTTGCTTTCGCCTATAACCTGACCTAAATATTTTATTCTATCGGTGGCGAAAGTACATTTATCTAACCTCTCAGAGAACCCTAGTTAGTCTAATTTAGTTAAAATTAATTTTAAAGGAACTAAATGTTCCACAAAAAATTCGTAATAAATAACTACATCATCTATGTACACCTGCGCATACCCTGAATGAGATTTTAAGACACGGTTCATTTCTGATTGAAAAGGGCCAGATTCCCCTGCCAGACCGAAAGGCATGGTCTCCCACTGGTACACAGCATCATGAGTAGCAAACGCCGTCAACTGTTTACTTTTCTCATCCATTTTTATTTGCCAACACCCTTTTAAAAGATCTAAGATAGTTAACCAATGGCCTGATTCTGAAATAAATATTAGCTCTTGCATATTTTTTATGGGAAAGACCGGGACTTAGTGACTGCATTTAAAGCTCTAAAATCTATGCACATTCTTACTAAAAAATCCTTTCTGGTCACACAAACATTCGGATGAGAGATTTCGGATTCGAGTGGTTCTATCAAGACTAACTCTAGAAGTTCTTGAACTTGTCGCTTAACTTCCTTTCGGTGTGTAATGGGGGCTCTATAACAATGAGGTTTTTTTCCGCACTACATTTGGCAATAATTCAATTTGTGCGAACGAGTTAAGATAGTGTCTGATTTTATATTTGGAAAATATATCAAAGGTACAATATGCGGTTTAACACTATGAAGGTTTTTTTCTGTTAACAGATCCCATTGCGTCTGCCATTTTGAGGGTCGAACAAAGTTATGTGTTTTTATTCAAATCACTCACAGAGACACCAATATTTGCTGTAGAAGTAACCGATTTGGCTTCACTGTCCGCCTTCTCGTTGCCCCGATTAACTACATGAGATAACACTCAACATAGTAAAATAGTAAAACCACGGGAGGAAAGTCTATTAAAAAGGTTTAAGTTCTTCAAGACCTAGGGGGTGATCCCCAGGATGAAAATGGGGTGATTGTAGAAACTGTAAAACCCTTAATGAATCGGCGTAAATTATATATTTCTCTTGTAGATTCTCGGATATTTTTTTACAGGAAATAGAACAGCAGTTATATCCGCTGTGAAAACTAAACAGGAAAGATGGATTTTTTACGAAAAGATTGCGTTTAAGAAAACAACAGCAATTGAGACGCTATCTGATGATTTTGATCCATTTGTGTGTACTACAATATAATCATTATAGTGATGCCTATGTTCATAAAAAATGTGTCTATAAATAGAATCTGAGGCATCATATTTGAAAAACTTTTCAAATGGTTTTAGCTATTGTATATTAGGAATTATCCACGAAGAAAAAATACTGTCCAGCTGGGGTGTTGCATACACGGGAAGTAGATTTATATTCTTGAGAATGTTTTGAATTCTAGTAAAATACACAGGTATAAAAAAGTTTCGTGCTTCTTGTATTCGAATTAAGAATGGGTGGAGTTTAAAATTAAGTAAATGAGGCTATGCGTTTGATTCCGTTCTAAAATTAATGTGCAGTGATAACATTTGACGTCTAAAATCTAGAGAGGTCTCAAAGTGCTCCACATATAGGCTCTGATCTGGAGATGTTCTAAAGGCTCTTAAACACAGTCTCAGAGTATTATGGTGAACAGGGTCTAATTTCTGTAACACTGTTTTTCTGGCTGACCTGAAAGTAATGCAACTAATTCCAACTTCGATAGAACGAGAGTTTTGTATATTTTAAGTAAGGATGGTCGATCTGCTCCCCAAGCCGTAGTTGACAAAATTTTAAACATGTTCAATGTTTTTCCACATTTTTTTCAGCAAAGCTTTTACGTGAGAGAGAAAAGTGAGCTTCTTATCAAAGGTAATACCTAAAAATACATTTTTGAATGGTATAATTACTTCATTTAGTTTTATTTCAGGAACAAGATATAGATTTCTTTTTCGATAGAAATGGACATCAGTAGATTTTGAAGCTGAAGTGATACAAATGTTGGCGTCGCACCATTGCATAATATTATTATCTGCATTCTGAAAATATCTCTCTATAAAACTCATGTGCATCCCTGAACAAGATATGTACAGGTCGTCAACATATAAGTAAACCTTTACAGAAGGGAGAAATTACTATAAAATATTTTAAACTTTTAACATAAAGAGAGTCATCCTTAAAATACTACATTAAGGTACTCCCTCTTCCCAAATAAAATAGTCAGAGCATTTTCGATTCGTATAGAACACTTAACTTTCTCAATTTTAAAAAATTTTGTATAAAAATAGGTAAGTTCCTCTTTAATCCAAGGTCATATAAATCTTTTAAAATTCCGAATCTACAGGTCCTATCGAACGTTTTTTAATGTCAAAAAATATCGCTACCAGATGCTTCCTCTGTGATAAAGCCTGACCAATATCAGTTTCTATAGCGAGTAGATCATCAAGAGTACCCCGAGCTTTCCTAAAACCACTTTGATGAGGATGAAGGAAATGATTAGCCTCCAAAAAGCAAACGAGTTTTCGATTAATTCTTTTCTCTAAGAGCTTGCATGTACAACAGATTAAAACAATTGGACGGTAATCTTCTGGATTTCTAGGACCTTTCTCAGGTTTTAAGATCGGGATTACTGTAGCCTGCTGCCAAAAAATAGGGAAATACTACTAATTTCAAATACAGTTGTATAATAAAAGTAAAACTTTTTGAGATTCGACTGCCGAACTTTTAATCATGGAATTGCTAATTTTGTCGTGCCCCAGTAAAGAGTCTTGGGCACTGCAAGATAGGATTGAAATTCGGAGAAAGTAAGATTACAATTATAGGGAAAATTAGCTCGAGAATGAACATTTAGTTCTTGTTTCTCTGCTTTTCTTTTGAATTTAAAACCGGAAGAGGGTGATTCTGGCTACTTGATATAAGTGTCAAGGTGGAAGCAATAGAAGTTGCTATGTCTTTAGGGGATAATAAAGTTACTCCATTATTTATTAAAACAGAAATGTAGCTTCATGTAGAAACACCTGATGTCCTCTTTACATTATTCCACAACTCATGGCTTGAAATCTTAGACCTGATACTGGACACAAACCTTTGCCATTTGCTTTCACTTTCGACGTTGTATTCCCCTTGAAACTGCTCTAGTCATTTTAAAGTAAATAAAGTTTAAATTTGTTGGATATCTTCGGAAAATACCCCATGTTTTTTTATTGTTCTTTATATGCGTGTTTGCATTCATCGTCTCGCCGAGGTTTGTTTTCGGGATTGAATTATTTGCCGTCTCAATTATAATATCAACTAGGTAATTTAGGGCATCATCTTTGATGAAGGATTGGATTATATCGGGTTCAATATTAGCTATGTGGGTGTGATGGGTTTGAATTCATCAGTCCACTGTTTTAGATTACTATTGGTTTATTGAAGGATTAAAAAATGGTGATTTTTACAATGAAGTTTTACTGATGAAGAATTGATTGCAATGGCATGGAGATGAACAGCAGATATTCAGTTGCTCTTTTCCACCTACGTGTGGCACTTGGAGCATTTGCAGAGGAATTCTTCAACACAAGAATTTCAGTTTCGACTCTTTGAAGAGGATCATTTCAACGGTTTCAGATCATTCCTTTCTCGGCCGACGGTAGCGGAAAAAACGGTCCGAATTCCTTCGTGTCGGGGGCTCTCTCTACCCTCTCCCCTTTGACTGCTGATTCACACCGGAAGTGATGAGCGCCCTCTCGTGGAATTAATTTACCACAGCTAAAATGTTGAATTTTTGCCATTCTGCTGCATTTATAGTCTATTAGGACGGACAAGAATGACTGTTTGGGTTGTATCTATTGTCTGAGACAATCAGAGGGAAATGGTCATTTAAATCATTATCAACTGTTAAATTAAAGGATGGCAAAAGAGATGGAGAACAAACTTCTAAATCAACTGAATAAAAAGTTCTTGTTAATAAATAAAAATGAACCTTTTTATCTGAATTTAACAGACATAAAGTGTGGTCTGTAAGGAGTTCCTCAATTTGAAAATCAAGGGAATTGGAATCATTACGTATGTTTGTTCGCGCAACAAGAGGTTGTCAATACGTCGGCCCATATTTTCAGAAATACGTAAACGTGATAACTTAAATACACAAAGACTTAAATATATTAAATTTTATGCGTGATTTTGTAACTGCAATTGTAGCTCCATGTCAAATTTTTGCTTCAATGGGCCGGGAAAAAAAGGTTCTAAAACAAAAATTCGATTCCCAGATGCTATAATCACCTGTCAAGAAATAATCATCAAGGAATTCCCAAAGGATCATAAAACAATTCCAAAAGATGAAAATTCCAAAATTTTCATTAAAAATTCTAAATTCACGTCGAAAAAGAGTGTTTCGTAACCACTGTACACCATGCAATGTATTCCCTTGGATAAAACTTTTATTATAGAGTATGCGGGAAAGATTTTGAGAGACCACTTTCGCTGGTCTTTAAATACATTTCATAAAAATTATTTTTAATCCAAGTAATAAGCAGAAATTCTCCTTTGTAAATTTAAGAATCTTTACCTATAATAATCTAGTGACTTAATTTTAATTTAATTTCATGCATGCCCATGCATTCCTTCATATTGACGATTGTCATTCACAAAATTATAACTTATAATTACTAACCGTAATTTCTGCTGGTAAAATATATTGACTAATTTATCTTAAGTAAAATGCATCCTTTGCCCATTCGAGGAAAAGAAAATTCTACATACCACCTAAAAATGAATCCTCAAAAAGAGACATGCTTACTTTTACGACATCTCTATATTTCCTGGATAAACAAAATTAAAAAAAAAAAAACGAATGGAAGATATCCTTTAGAAAAAGTTCTCTAATGGAAGCCCATGCGCAATTTGGTGGCGACTATGAAAAACAAATTGGAACTCGTAACACTCCCACCTTTTTAATTGACAATTAAAAACTAAAGATAGGTTTTAGAGAGGTCCCTTGAACACATTTCTAGGGGTTAGAGTTTCCGGATTGAACGAGTCAGAATACAGTTACAAGCTTTCACCTTCACCACTCTAACACGACCATCTCTGATCTTGCACAATTCTTAAACGCGTGCAATGAGCCAGGTGAAGCGCTTTGTATTCTCTGCACCAACCAACACAATGTCCCCTATTTGAACATCACAGATCCTCTGTCCGTGTCTCCGGACAAGTTGCTCCAAGTGCTATTTGCAGAATGGACAGCGAAGTTGTTCCCGAAATTTTTGGCACATTTGTTGACGGACAAGAAGCTTGTTCCCATAAATGGCATCTAAGTCCGCTGTACCGGCTACTTTGTATCTTGCATGAACATCGACGGAGTCAACAGGGATAAGTCCTCCAGGTCGTTAGAAACGTAGGTGAGGGACCGTGAGTTGATAACGGCTTCAACATCACAAAAGGATGGTGAGCAGTTCCTCATAGTTCCCTGATACTTGATCAAGAATTCTAACTAGGAGCCTTTTGGTTGTTCGAATCAATCGCTCCCACCATCAGCCCCACCAAACGCACTGAGGGGAAGGAATTACCAGTTGATGGGGTGTAATGTATGATGGGAAATAACACTTTTCCAGTTCACTTTTCGTAAAGATGAAGAAGTACTGACGTAATTGGTGCCATTGTCGGAGTAAATAGTTAATGGCCTTCCTCTCCTAACTATAAATCGGCAGAGGGCCTGAATAAAGTACTGTTCCTATTGCGCTCACAAGTTCCAAATGTATAGATATGCAGACCCCACAGAGGAAAAAACCCGCCCAAGTTTTGGTTTTGTTCCGAAGAAGTAACGGATCGCACAAGTCATTCCTTGTAACTGCGAAGGTGCAAGCGTCTCGTACTCTGTCCAATGGCAGGTGTAGAGTTTCTGGTGCTTTAGACGTAAACCTTTTGCAAAGCACAAATCATCTCACGATGGATCTGACAGTTCACCTGGCAGATAAAATCCAGTATTCTTCTCGAATAATGATAGTTAAGGCTTTAACACCAACATGATTGTTTTCGAGGTGATACTCCCTAATCAACGTCTCGATTATAAATATACCAGTAGAAAAATTGGGTAACGGAAAGCGTATTGGTCATTTCTATCCATTATTTTCGTTTTCTCTCTTATTAAATCACTTTCATCTTTCTCAGTTGAGAAACCATTGATTGAAACTCCAGCTACTAGAAAACCTTCCATCTGACCGAGCCAAAGAAGTGCGTTCTTAGATTTCTGAATCTGAATCGCTTTCAAAAATGACTTTGGTTCTTTAATGACATTTAGTTTACGGTAATTAGCGATAAATCTCTTTACTCAGCCAGCCATAGCTGTACATAAAACTGGTTCTCTGCCAGCTATCATGCACTGTTCTGAAAATATATCAATGGAAGTTCATTCTAGCAACAAAAGTGACATAGATATATGGTTGAAGACACTATAGACTATGACCTAAATGAAACTGTTATGGATACCTCCTTTGTTGTTCATCTGAAAGAGCAATAAACAATAGCCTCTAAAACCCCTACTTCAATTGATGATCTATCTGTAAAGGAAAAATTAAAAAGCATCCCATTCCATTGGATTAATTTTAAAACACTTCATCCTAAGACAAGTAGTACCCCTGCCCACGACAAGTACACAAAGAAATATTATGTCAAACGACTATAGTCACTTACTTCACTCGACATCCTTATTTGTGTTTCTGATTTTTAAAAATATTTTTAGCAATGTCTTAAAATTTTTATTATGTTTTCATACTTTGCATTTTCTCCATATTTGGGATTTTGTTATTTTAACGCTTGATATTTTATTTTTAGGTTTTTAAACCCATTCATTTTTACCATTTGATTAGCACAGTTTAGCCAAACATGGCTCATGCCCCATAAAACTTCAATCAATCAATCTTTATCCAGCCTAAAATCTTCATTATTTTAGAGAACTCAGAATATTTTTCATAACATTTGGGCTTATTATTTACACCAATATTGCAATTTAAGTAAGCCCCTCTTTTTCATTTCTGAGCAAACTAAGCTTTGATTCGGTTCAATATTTACAGTTAGCCAACTTTCCCCCGAGAACCTTTTAGCCAAATATATCCACATAACCAATCAGATTCAAAAAACCGAGTAGAGGAGCAACTTCACGAAGAAGGATCTGCGGGATTCAAATTGGTCGAAACATAATACCACTGGATTTCGTTAGTGATAGGACAAATTTCCCTCACTCGGTTGCCCATAAATGCTCCCCAAATGTTACTTAACTTGATCTAAGGTAAAGCTGTAGTAGAATCGATCCAAAAGTATTTTGAGTTGAATTCCATTGAAAGAGATTCAGTAAGATAAATATACAATACAATGTGCACCCAGAACACAAGCCATTAGTTCTAAACGTGGAATTGTAAGTTCTTTTAACGGGGCTACACTTGACTTGGCTGCTACTAAATTTATAAATACTTCGCCATTTTCTTCGCATTTGAGAAATACAACTGAGTAGACATCTTAACTTGCGTCACAAACTTTTTCCCTTTTTGTGAAATTTCTCGAAAGTTGTATAGTACTTACCTTAATGGAAAGAATATCTTTCTTCCTATTCCATAAACCCCTTAAATCTCTTCTGAATCTTCTGAATTCAATTCTTAAATCTTTGAATTAAAGAATTGGACCACGCATCCCCATTATTAAATCTATTTTTGCCTGAGCTAGAATATCTATAGAGGTTACAATAAAAGTTTTCAAATTCTATAGATCATCAGTCGATGCTACACAATTATCACCGATTAAGGAAGGAACTAACTTTCGCGCAATTGCTTTTTCTACATCTGGAACTTGGGACAAGTAAAAAGGACTAAAGGTTATTCCAAAAACAACTTTAGTATGACGATAAACCTTCATAACATTTCTCTTCTACCACCATAGGAATTTTTTTAAGTTCAAATCTCCTCTGATATATACAAAAAAATCATGTCTAATATCTTACACAAACCCTATACACTTCTCTCGAAATCTCAACAAAGTTGAAGGAATCTCATCAATCAAATTGGGCCGTTTAAATAATGAATCGTTCACCGAAGGAGAACTTCCAACTTTGCAACTTGCATTGAAAATGGGTCTCATTCTGACCGGTCAGACTATCTGGTTAAAACACGGGGTGATGAAGCAGGTAGTGTCCCTTTAACTATATCTTCTTATCTGGAACCACCTCTATAACTCCCTTGTTCTCCAATTGCTGAAAAACTTTGTTATAATTCTCATACTTGTTAAGAGACTCCAGTTTTCTGAAACACTAAATAGTCCCTTTTCTGCTACGTGACGATTTGCTGACAATACCATGTTTTCCCCAAACCAAGATAGGCCCATGCAATATCGACCGTTACATTTTCTTGTGAGAGAATGTAAAAGTTGCTCCTTATCCATTTCTTACTCGGCCCTTTTGGTTATACCCTGTTGATCAGCTAAAATGCCAACTGTCTATAAACTCCAAATTTGCATGTCTCTGATTGCTAACTTTGCTCACAAAAGGGACTTCTTGCAGTTTTTACTATCAGCAAAACCATCTAAAGTACCACAAACCACCCATCCCAATTTTGTACAAACCGCAGTTAATCCTTCATACAAATGCTTCACATGCCCTGTAAGAGTCTAACCATAAACATCACTTCCAACGAGTATTTCGGTTTTGGGACAGTCTGGTCCCATGTTTGATAGCCAAATATGAATACACTTTAATTCTCTTAAAATGGAACCCTTAGGAAGACATGGTATATTGCCGCAATTGACATCTTGATCCAAAAAATCGAATTCCAACTCTTCACGATTATTTTTGTTCATAGAATACAATTTCATCCGATACTTATTGTGAGACTTTGGGCTAGTATGCATTCCTCCAAGCAAAGTTTGAGACAAAGTCTATTTGGAAACAATGATCAACCCTAGATCAATCGCTAAAGATTTCGAAATATAAGATTTTTTTGAACCCCAATGTAGCATGATTCTACAAATTCTAGACTCATTAGCGCCTAGAACTTTTACTTTTAGTGTCATTAAAGCCACCTCTAAGGTGCAAGTCTGTCCTGCTGTTGTTGTTTGTACTTCTGTTATACTAGGGATTTTTGATGACTGCTGAGATTTGTTCTGCATTTCCGGACATAGAGTTATTAAGTGGATCTTTCCGCAAGCATAGCAAATTAGTTACAAAATTTTGCTATGTGATTTAGAGCCAAACATTTTAGGCAATATTTCTTATCCTTAATTTTCGCAATTTTTTTCTAGTGTTAACAGACGATACCTTTACTTTCATGCGATTTACTACAAAAAATACAAGTGCTATCCTTTGTAGTGAGAAGTCCACTTAGGACATTAGCCTTATTTCTAAACTTAATTTTATTCCTATTTTCTCCCTTGGACTGAGAGGTTACTTTTCTTACATTATCCTTAAATCCACTACGTGCCAATTTCTGCCTCCTCTCACCCTGGAATTCTGCTTTTAAAAATCCAATAAGATTTGTAAGGTGAGTGGCCCCTGACTTCTCGCTCCTCCAAAATACACTTTTCTGACTCGCTCTTACCCGTCTTCGGTAAGACACGATTCCGCCATTGGGTATAAACATGCGGTATTTGAATTTAAGCCCAAGGAGTCTAATGCTCACAAGTGAGTTTCCAATTTATTAAAAGGTTTGTCAAGGGGGTAACTTATCTCTAGTATCAGCTTTAATATTTGAAATAATTAGTTTAATCAGTTCTCTATCATACACTTCAATTAAAAACTCTGATTTACCGAAACGCTCTTTGAGAGCATCAATAGCGCTGCCATAGTTAGCCGATGTCACTGGATAACTATGGATAAATTCTTTGACTTGTGACCCCTCTTTCATACTTTGTACGGGGTAGGAAAATTTGTCACTGCCCTGCAGATCAGCGTTAATATGGATTTTTTAAAATTGGGATCATAATGGAAGCCAATTAATTAAATTGCCGTTAAATTTCTTCAATCCATTTTCAGGAGTTTATACGACTTTACTATTACTACATGAAGCATTACTTCCCTCAACTGATCTGATCTCAACATGTAAACCATTTCAATACTTAACTTTATATTACTTTGACGAGATAGAGCAATGACAGAGCACCCTAATAAACTTTCCTGCTTTCTATTTCTTTTAAAACTTCTTCCTGCTTGGCTCCTTTCTTTTCAACTAAAAAATCCAAAAAATTCTCATCTAACATATTTAATCCAACATTTAAATTCTCTAATTTACAAAACTTATCATTTATCTCATTTAAATCGCAATCCTTTTTCAATAACTCACCTTTAAGAAAATTAGCCGTTTTAGTAAACGAGGCCCGAAGCCCCGTCCTTTTAAGTTTAAGAGGATCCCCTACAGTTATTTGAAACCTTACAAAATATGATTCTAAACTAAATTATTACAAATAAAAATACACTGATAAAAAATTGATATTCATACTAAGAATACAGAAACACAGCAAAAAATTAAAACTTTCAATGAACAGTAATGCATAGAAAAGTACTTATAGAAATCTGCAACGAAACCTAAACGAAACTAGACACGTCGTATCCTTTCACGGACGCCAAAAATGTTACAACTTATAATTACTGCCCATAATTTCTACAGGTAAAATTCATTAACTAATTTATCTAAAGTAAAACGCATCCTTTGTCCATTCGGAAAAGATAATGCCACATACCTTTGATTATCCACCTAAAATTGAATCCGTGTTGTTTTTCTGCGATAATCGAGGAAATCTCTGTGTTTTTAAGTTTGAAACTGTCTTTTAAGAATTTTCAGAAATTTTTATGTATAATTTTTTGATCAATAATTTATGAGATGAACAGTTAAAAAAAGAAGCAGACGCTTGTTATTTTATTAGCTCTCATTTTTCAAAATTTGCAAAGCAATCATAACCATAAATAATAGTCTCTTAAATCATTTCATCCTCAATTTCATTATCATGCTCTGGTTTTAAATGTTTTGTATATTTTAAATAAATTAGCATATCGAGATTTTAATGTTTTAGCATGCTAAGTACCCTCTCATGTTGCAACGAAAGCAAACAAGACTGCCAAATTGGCAACTGCCACACACACACACACACACACACACAAATACTACTACACCTTTGACAGACTTGAAAAAGCCCATACAAATATTTCTTTTAAATAATGGCAACGAGAATGAGATATTGAAAGTGAGAACAAGTTTCATGGAGTTAAACCTACTGTCGAACTTTAGCCCTCTCAAATGATCAGAAAACCGGATGTAGATCTCACTAGACTTACTACGAGTGGTCATATTCGATTTACAATCGTCAGCTGCTGTTAAGAGAACAAGCTCCAATGTGTTCTCAGGGCTCCAATATGTCCGTTCAACATCTATTTTTTTGATTGCCCACATTTTTATACACAGCGTTTCCATTTTTTAAAACCTAATAATAGTGTTTTACCAACTTTACTTGGAGCAACTCCAAATAATAACCTCTTATTTTTTTTCAAAAATCAACTGGTCTTTATTCATATATTTAGTTTACTGTCCTTTCTTTTTTGAAGGTTATATACTATGAATTTTTATTCTAGACGTTTCTACTCGAAGGAATTTCTAAATTTTAACTTGAAAGAATTTTACCAAAGAAGAAATTTTACTTGAAAGTATTTTACCATGGCCAAATCTATGGTCCTTGTTCAAAAAAACCCCCCAAACCAAACTTTTTGAATTGCAGTATTTATATATATATGCTAAAGAACAGACAGAAAGACAGTCAACACTTTAATATAGTTTCAAATTTGATACTTATCTACGCTTTATATTTTCAATGTGTGTAGCAAATTTTATCTTTATAGCCCTTTTTGTTTTTAATTGTCGTATTAATTTTTATTTGGACATCTGGAAAAATAGTTTTAGTCTGAAGGAAAATTGTTCAAAATGTGGTGTAAAGATAGTAAACAAAATTTCATCCATCTGGTTCAAAGAGTTTTTTTTATCTATCCTGTTCTCATACGGATGTATACACACAAAATTCCAAAAATCGTTTTTCTAATTTAAGGTCAGAAATGTGCGGGTCCGTTGATTTCTCGAGTTCAAACGTTTTTTTAAACGAGTTGTGATTTACAGCAACAAACAACAACGAGATAGCAAACAATAACAAATTTATCTCATTCATTTAAAATTACATTTAACAGTTTTTGAAATTAGCTGCCATTTTAAGCTTAAAATAAACAAATGACTTTTTTCCTATGTTTTTTATGAAAAATATTTATACGTTTTTGTTTTCAATGAATAAGCATAATTAAGAAGTGAAAGGAATTAAGGAAATGAAATTTTAATTTTAATTTAAAAATAAGATATTTAAAAGGAAAAGAATACTTGAGATGAAATAAAAAAATAATATACTTTTTCTTATGAGAACATGTTATAATATTTGTTTTTTATTTCAATTCAAGTAATTACAGAATGTTATTCCAAATCACTTAATCAAAATGGGGCATAAAAAATGCAGTTTTGTTGTTGAAAAGTGTAGGGGGAAAATGTTACAGTTGGAAATGCAATTAATAGAAACATGCGAATATTGTTCCACTTTCGCTAGTTTCATTTGAAAACATGGTTTAATTAGTTTTTTCTACAATTAGGATTACCTTTACGTGCTTCGAAAAATATTATCTTGCAATACTTGTCCTGGACCGTAAGACGAGTTATTACAGGTAGTTATTATTACCTTATAATGATTACTTCGAGTTGTATGGAGAATATTTGAAAATATATATTTAAAAATCATTCGTTGGATAATCAAGTTGTCATCAATTCAAGTTGTTTGTGGAAAACAATCTCTTCATTAAATTGACTTTCTTTGCGAAATAGATGTCCAAATAAATAGAAGAAATTCGCCGTTTTCCCTTTCCAGCAAAAGAGAGGATTCTCGGATCTTCCCTCTCCAGGTAAGAAAGTGACGAATTGCATCACTTTACAAAATGAAAGATATCGATGAATACAAATCTTCATTGCTAATAACCAGAACATTAGCACACGAATTGCATTATTTTAAGTTGAAGGAGAAACAATCTAAAACTTCTTGATTTTATTTCCATTTTTGCAGCAACTTAAAAATTCTTGAAATTTGACATATAAATAGAGTGAAATTAGTATCAAAAAAATTTTATCCTTTGGCCGGAAGGTTGCAGTCAAAATATATTAAAGTAAGGATAAACGTTGTTAGTTGTAACAAATTTTTAAAAAGTGCTTTTATTTTTTAATATATTTGCATTTTTTTTATTAAAACTACTTTTTTAAAAGCTGAATTTTTCATTCATAACAAGAATTGAAAAAAAATTCAGCTATTTTGTTGATTTTAGCGTTAGAAACTATTTTTCATTACTTGTTGATTGTTACATCTTATTCCGAATGTGTAGTAACACTAAATATATAATCTCCCCTTACAATTAATTTATGATTTAAAATGAACGATACATTTGTAATTATTTTAAACTGGAATAAAGACAATAAATATTATGTAGTGATTTATAATAAAAGAAAAGAAAAGTTATTTAATCAATCGTCTTAAAGATTTGTATCAGAATTCCAATTAATCCAAGAAAATGCCGAATAACTTCTTATTGTTAATTCGTGTTTTGGATGTAGCAACATTAGTGAGCATTAGATGTAAAGGTTTTCTCCAGAAATTAATTTTAATAGATTAGTTTTATACGTTTTATTCTCAACTTTATTTGCGCATTCGTATCGCCACATAGTTATTCGGTATTCCGAGTGTTCTATACTGATATTGTGAGGACATCGAAGTACTGTTATGGAGCTTCTTGCACCACTAGGAGATCTTCAAATATGATGACGGTTTTTGTTGTGGAAGAAATCATTTCTTGTTTTATTCTAAACTTTACATTCTATTAATTCTTTAAGGGGTTCATATATAAAATTTTTAAATTAATCTATTTTCATTATTTTTTGAAAAATTAAAGATATTTAATAAGGTTCCAAGATATTTAACCGATTCACTCCATAAAATAAGTTCTTACATAAATTTTGTATGTAAGTAATGTTAATCGTTCTTTTTTTCGAGAGGTTTACTACTAAATTTTTTTCTTCCTATTGGGTAATTTTCAGTTCGAATGACATTTGAAAATATCTTCTGAAAGGTATTGTAATTTAGTATTAATGTAATGTAGCTTTAGCAGTGAAGAAAAATATCAGCAGAAAAAAGTATATTCTATGAAGGCTAAAAAAAATAATTCCTGAAGTTACAAAAGTACGAGATGTAGCATACTACACTGGAAGGCAATTTTATTTGGATTATTTTTATCGGAGGTGGAGTTTAACCATTCAATCTCTACTGTTCTTTTCCGAAGTATTGTGCAATCATTTTGTAATATTCTACGTAGTGTCAAGTTTGAGGTATTTCGTTACTTAGCAAGCCATATCACCAACCTCATTTTTCCAAATGCAGAGAGAAAAAATATAAATTCTTTCTAGACCATAAATATTATTTCGGCATGGAAAGATACAGGCTGAGAAGAAAATACAAATTGTTGTTCATTCCAAATAATTAAAGATCCAAACCACGTCGAAGCTGAAGTAAAATTGAAAAATGTCTACCTTGAAGTGGCTAACCGAATAGAAAGGTTTTGAAGAAAATCTTAAGTTACCAACGGATACAATTGACGTTCAACAATTGGCCCATTTACATTTAAGTCATTTGGAATAATAAACAATAAATTCAGATAATAGTAAAATAAAGTAAAAATAAAAAAAGGAAAAAATAGTAAAAACAAAAATATAAAATAGTATAACACGCGAGAAGGACAAACTGATATCCATAGATATTGATGATTAATCCTCTTCCATTTCTCAACAATCAGGATGTCAAAATTCCTGATTGATAGCTTGGAATTTCAATAAAAATTTCCACTTCTTTTCCTTCCGGTTAGAATGCCATCATTTATACTGATTAATCGGAAGCTCATATCCTTTAAGAATCCATAGAATCGTGCTCAATGCCTCCCCACTGAAACGTTTACAAGAGAAAAAAAAGCGACAATCATTAAGAATTTAAGTAAAGTAAAAATTTCCTTCGATTTTATTAGCACTGACATTACAAAAAAAAATTTCCGTTCATCTGGCATTTATGGATTTCCATCAAATATTTTGCTAAAAAAAAACAAAAAACCGTTTTCTTGTTTTCTTTCGTTTCAGTTTGAATGCAAAATTTATTAAAATTAATGTTAATTAAATCCATTTTTTTAAATCAGAAATCTCTCCTTTCATTTTCAGCAAGCCCATATACGCTTTTATCCAGGAGAGCTCCCTTTATATTGATAACTTTCAGTTGTACTTTTGGTATTATAAATAAATGTTCTTTTTACCAGAGAAGTTATTGAAAGGCATAAAAATTCATAAAAATGTGTCCTTTTCTTTAACCCACAGGAGCTCACCCATTTTAGGTGAATACGAGTGTCCTAATATCGAGGTCGCAGGAATCTTTACTCCTTTTCAGTTCACTGTCTCCAGTCTGCTCTCTGCTTGGTTGTTCTAGTCCTTGCTTCTCATGGACAGCCAAAAACTACACGTGTTGGTCGTGCGTGGTGAACCA
This sequence comes from Argiope argentata, assembly GCA_026289955.1. NCBI lineage: Eukaryota > Metazoa > Arthropoda > Arachnida > Araneae > Araneidae > Argiope > Argiope argentata. The sequence continues at coordinate 147,219 of JAOUZG010041124.1, read as the reverse complement.
TTAAACGGGTGAAACACTGTGGTCTCCGGTGTATCAATCAGCTGGTAGTTAGCCCCTTTAGTGGTTATTCTGCTAGGGATCAAGCGAAGAGGACTGGTAGGGGAAGGGGACAAGGGATTCTGACTCCTTGGGCTTGGCATTAAGTGGTATCACTATCCACTGGGGTGAATCCCATGGTTAACGATTAGCACTATGGGATGTGCCAAGGCTGGAAACATCTAGAGACGGTGGTTGTCATCCCTTGTTGGGCTCTCTGGTGAGTGGTGCCATCGGGCCTGAAACCTTTTAATATCGTATAGGGTAATCAAAACGTACCCCCTGCAATATGCAACCAATTGTATCAAATTCATTTGAATCATTTGAATCATTTTTTGTCATTAAAAGAATGAAAGACGAGGAAACTTTTTATATAGTTTTACCATTTTTAGTGGAGAAGTCTATATCGAGCACTGTTGGAAAAGTTACTTCAATTCGAAAATTGAATTCTGAAGACTTGTTTGTGGAAGTGAATTCTTGCAAGGAAGCTGAACAATTGCTGAAAATGAAAGTGCTAGCTTCAATATTAGTAAATGGGTGTTCACATCGAACGCTCAATCCATTACAAGGTGTTATAACCTGTGGTCAATTGTTTAATGTTTCATTGGAGGAAATATCTGAGATACTACGCTCACATGGAGTAACGCATATCCGTCTCATTACTATTCGTTGTGATGATAAGCTCCTAAAAACGAAGCATCTAATTCTCACATTTAATTCCCTTAAAGCTCCAGAATCTCTAAAATCGCGAAATGTATGGTTCTGCACGCGTTAGTGTTCTAAAGCAATTAGATATTGTACATCATACCGCTCTCAGGATCTGTTCTGGAGTCTTTCAAACTCTGCCTGTGCTCAGATTATATGTCGCTAAATCTACTTATTAAAAAGTTGTATCTTCAATATTTTTGCGAGTACAAAGTCATATCACTCACTCTATGCTTGACATGAACATTCTTAGTACATTGCTCATCCGTCAAATATCCCTCATTTCTGCGAGAGGATAGAACAATTACTCAACAATTCAGATATTTTTAATGTGCAAATGCATTCAACGAATTTTATATCCCTTCCATCCTGGAATGTCCACACATTTCATTTCAGAATCCATTTTCTACCTTTTATAAGTCTACAGCTTCATCCTCCAACATTTTTTTTAATTATCAACGATTTAAGTTTTCAGATTACACCGCTGTCTTTAGGGATGGATCAAAAACTGTTCATTGTGTAGGATGTGGTATCATCTTCTCTGAAAATATTTTAACTGTAAGATTGACTCTATTTTAACAGCCGAATTGATGGCAATTTTGTTTTCACTAGAGAAAATTTCAACCCTTCAGGAACAAAAATTTTGTATTTATTCCACTAGTATGAGCGCTCTTAGGGCTCTTAGTCCTCGTCATAATATGACGCATCCCTTAGTTATTGACAGTTTATGTCGTCTGAGAACTCTACAATCTAAAAGTTTTGAGATAATGTTTTGCTGCCTACTTATCCATGTTGGTATAAATGTAATTGAGAAAGTGAATGTTGCAGCTAAGGAAGCCTCTTTATCGCTCTCTGGTTTTGGGGAAACCTGAAGAATGTTGTTTACAGCGAGCGGATTGAGAATTGAGTAAACTTGAAGGCAAGCATCACATACCACATCTATTCTATCAAAACAGATACCCTCCGATCTGTTGTGGGGCATGTCGTTTTGCGCTTCCAATTAGTAGCGAACAAGGTGGAGGACATATCGAACAACTTTTGCTTAACCACTCATCAGCAAGGTGTCTGTTACATGAAGTTCTTTTTTTTTTTTTTTTGTTATTATCATATGAGAACATGAAGATTTTGGGATGAGGTTTTTGGCATCAACAAAAATTCGTAGGCGGAAAATAAAAATTTTATTATCTGCACGACTATCTACCCCCCCCCAGCTTTTAATAACGCGTTGCCATTGCATTTACAAAAGCTTTGATTAAAAAAAATAAGTTAATGGCTACAGCAAATAAAAATTAGAAACATGTAAATTTGAGCTCCCGATTATATAAAATAAAATAAATAGGAAATTTGAAATTTTTTTAAAACAATACATGCGAGACAAAGTTTTTTGGATCTTTGGCAATACCAAAGTGACTCATTCAATGAAGCGATTAAATAAATAAAAATATAATTTAACTTGCTCGAGCACGTGGTGCTTGGCCGTTCAAGAAATAATGCTCTGGCATGATACATTGAAATATGCATAGCAGATTTCATTTTAATCTTTTTATCACTGTTGTCACTATAAAGATTCCTTTTTTGCCTTATTGCTAATAAATTTTTTGTAAGTCCTGCACTCTGTTGTTTCCTTTTTGCAAACAATATTCCTATATTTTTTCGGCCAAAATTCTTTCCTATATTTGGCTATCTATATTCCAAACAATATCCCATCGTCTCACAATTGGTGTACTAAAATATCATCATTTTGATCAGTAGTTTAAAATTATGAATTTTTGAAATCGTAACTTTATTTATGATCATTCTATATTCTGTAAAAAAAGAAAGGGAAACATTTCAAGCAGTTAACTATTCAGAAACTTTATAAATTGACATTTTCGTCTTTCATATAAATTTATTTTCAAGTAAACATTTTTTTTTTTTTTAGTAATGGACAATCGACGGGAAATCGTTGGTACCCGAATGCAACGGACAGAGCTCGCCAGGACCCGGAAGATTCACAGAATCGTTGTTGTTGCTTTTTGTTTTTCAGGATTCCTTTTCCAAACAGGATCTTTTATGAAGATGTATTTCAAATATCCTACTGTAATGGATGTCCAAGTGAAAATGCCCGAAAAAATACCGCTTCCAGCTATAACATATTGTGGTATCAATTTGTAAGTTTTATTCAGTACTTTTTAAATCGCTTCAATACACCCAGATTGTAAATATACAAATATTCTACTATGGTGAAATTACCCCAAAAATACATTTCCAGTGAAAACGTATTGCAATAACAATCTGTAAGTTTGATTCGGGATTTTAAAAAGCGCTTGAAATGTTCTGCCAGGTCATTGTAAATGATGTTTAATACTTTTAATCCATTCTTATCAGACTGAAAAATAGCATTTAAGAAAAAAAAATTATAAACACTGGATCGATTCTCTTTTAACCTCAAAGAAATGAGAAAAAACAAATTCCTATACCTGTTGAAGAGAGCTCCTTCGCTAAATTTACAAACAGAAAGCATGATCTTCACCTGAAGATAAATTAAAAAATAATTTTGATTTTTAAATTTGATAAATTCTTAACTTTTTATGAATAATCTTATGTTTTATGCCATGTTTTCTAAAAGAGGTAAAATTCTCTTTTTATCTCTTGAACTTTTTCATTATTTTCTGAAAAATTATTGCAATAAATTAATTTAGAAGAAAAATTTATAACATTTTTAATTTTTTAAGAAATTCTGTTTAGGCCCCTAGAAAATGGAAATCGAATTGTTCTCAAATTATTAGAGGGAAAGAGATACCTCTCACCCATCAAAATTTTATAAAGGCCAAACTTTAGGCATGAATGAACGGGCTAATGAAACAAGTTAAAATTATGATTTTTAAAAACATAAGTTAATAAGTTTACTACGAGTTATTATACCTGAATTATCTGGTATCTTTTTTCATATGAAAACTTTATTTTATATTAACCGCTTTTGGTGACCTACCAGTTCACCTATCTTAATGCTTGTTAAAATGTTAATAATTAAAGATTTTATGTAACTCCTCTTTTAGAAACATTTTCATCAAAATGTTTAAAGCTTCAAATTTTAATAGCCGTATAATTCATCCATACAATTATAAAGGTCTAAACGTAACATGTATTCCTCTAATTTTCAGTTTGTTCCCGTGGGATTTCTACGTTAAATTAAAGTGAAAATGATTAAACTGTAATAATAATGTTTTCAGGACTCGTATAATACGAGTCCTGAAAACAGAGTTCAAAGCATTTAAACCTCATGTGCATTAAATAATATCTTTCATAATTTATGTTATATTTCAAGAATTATTCTACAAAATTTTCATAGGCTTATCATAAAATTCAGTTTTTGTTTTGCTTTCGAGAGAATTTAAATATTATGAATAACATGATTTTATTTATTTTTTTCGGTCTATAAATATACTACAAAAATTGCGATCAAATTTTATATCGATCCCTAGGAATCATATTCAGCGAAATATTCTTGACACTTCCACTTTTAGATAAATAAATGAATGTTTCTATCTTCTACTATCAAATTTGATCACTTTGTTTAGAATAAAATCGTTTAGAACAATCAACATTTCCATAATCTTAGGCCAATGTAATTGTCAATTCATCCTTCGATGAAGTTATCTTAAATATTCCAACTTTGTTCAATAGTGGCATTTAAATTTCCATAAACTAGTCAGTTTTAGTTACTTATTTAATTATATACATAGAAACTCTTTTTATTAAATATTATTACACTGAAGAATATTTTATTATATATGATTCACAGAGTACAGGATTTATGTAAAAGCTAAACATTCTTAACTTATTAGAGCCTTTATTGACTCAAGTTACATAAAATATTATTATTTACTTCGTTTAAATGAGTTTATTCATGTATTTAAATTATTAAAGCTTTACATATTAGCCCTGAATTGAAAGAATATACATTAAAACATATTTACCTTAAATTAAGCTTATTTATTGAATTAATAACGTCAATATTGTAAATATATCTTAAAAGATTATAGAAAATATTGTCCTCATTTATTTTTTAGAAAATATATCATCATGTAAGAACATGAAGTTGTTTTGGCTTGAGGTTTTTGAAGTCACCAAATGCACAGACAGAAAATAGATGAATTATTGCTTTTGAAATATCAATGTTTAGCTTTTAAGGTTATTAGAAAATGATAGATCTGATTGTCACATTTGGTGGCTTATCGCCAATAGAAAGTCATAACTTGGCACGAATATCCGCAATGACCCGGATTCTCTTGTTTGATCAATAAAGGGTAGGGTCTTAAGAAGTAATCGTCCAAAGAAGAAAACGGAAATCAACAGGGAACCTCAAGGGAAGGTATCGAAAGGTGTACATATAGAAGTATATTATAATAAAGATATAATTTTTTTTAACTTTCATTTTCAATTTTTTAGCAAAGAAAGTTTTCGGGTCCAAAAATGTTTTAGATGGCAGTAAAAAAAAATATTGCCTTTCTAAAAATTAACTATTCTGCAATATAAGAGTCCCGTGATTACTACAAACCAGTTTAAAAAATATTTTTGTCAATAAATAAATAAATAAATATAATAAAGTCTTCGATCGTAAATTTCAAGTTATCATGCCAGAACATTATTACTTTTAAATCATTATTTATTTTAATTAATTTAAGTCTTTAAACAATTTAAACCGTATTGAAACAATCACGGGACTTCTCTATCGGTCTCTACTCCTCTATTATATATAATTTTTTAAACTTTCATTTTCACTTTTTTTAGCTGTCGAACAAAGTTTTGGAGCTCGCCCGATTTTGAGATGAAATAACAGCTATGATATCAGTTCGTCGGCCTTTTAAAAGTGTATCTGCTGTCAAAGAAGCTTACGTAATAATAAAGTAATACTGGTAAAAGCATGTAAAAAATGTTTTGCCCTTAAATTTCGGAGACATCAAAACCTCCTATCCAAAACATCATCATGCTCTCACATGATAAAATGGCTTTAAGGCAAAAGTTTTGAAGCTCGACTGATTTTGAGATGAAAATATATATATATATAATTTTTCTGCATACCGACACAGGCGCAATACAATAGTCACGTGATTGTATCAAACCGGTTGAAACTGGTTAATGATTTAAATTAATTAAGTCAAACAGTGACTTAAAAATAATAATGCTTTCATATGATGACTTGAAATTTGCGATAGTAGATTTCAATTTCAATTTTTATTCATACAGAAATGTGCTGAAAATTACATTTTAAAACGTTTTACTTGCAATAATAGTTTTTTTTTTCATTTAAGCTTTTGTCAATAAATTAACTTGATGATAATAGCTGAATTTTTCCCATTCACGCATAATGTGCACGCGCAGATTCAATTTCATTTTTATTTTGCAAAATAAATTGTTGAAAAATATAACTAAATTGTTTTTAAAAATATTCATTAAAAAGAGAAATTTAATTTGTTGCTTAAAACATTAGTATAATTAAAAAGATAATTTTTTGATTTTCAATATGATGTAAAAATCTGATTTTTGCAGTAATATTTTCACAAATTATAACGAAAAATCACCAAGTTTCAATTAATTTTTAATTATTTAAAATTCTAATTAAAAAATTCGAAAAATAACTCTGAGATGTCCAGTTTTGGCTCCCAAGATAAACACCTACCAAGTTTGGTTGCTGTAGAACGAACAGTCTAGATTGTACAGTGCCAATACACACACACACACACACACACAGAGAGAGAGAGAGAGAGAGAGAGAGAGAGATTTATTACAGTACTAAATGCATTTGGGGACCAGCCGATTCGTTAGTATTAATAAAGGCTAAAATTTCAATTTTTTATATAATTTGATTTTATAATAGGTTTTACAAAAAATATTTTTACATTTCAAATTTCGATAATCATGTAATTCACTTATACTGTTATGTAGGTTTTAAGCAATCCTGATCTTTGAACTCTGCATTTTTCCCTGATTTTCTATAAGCTCCCGTAAAATTCAGTTTAAATTAAAGTGGAAATGATGAACCTGTAATTAACATAAAGACCTTTTTACTTAATCCAAACATGTTTTTTAAATAAAACTGAGAACTGAAAGCAGGATAATCCGACATTGAAGTTTTATATTCACTACAGAAATTGAAATATTATAAAATTTCATAATTTACACACATCACAAAGAATTATTCAGACATTAACATTTCACAGATTCAATGAAAAAAAATCAGTTTTTAACTTTGTTTTTAAATGCATATAAATGCACCCAACAATAATAATTTTTTTATTTATAAATATAATTCGCATTTATTTAGTTCTGAATATTGCAAGATTAGAGCAATTAACATTTTCATAATCTAGGCCAATTACTCTTGAGAAATATTTATTGTCTTCTTTGAGGTGGTCGATAAAGTGATCCGAAATTGCCTGTTTTTATAGAATAAAGATATTAAAATTACATAAATTGGTCAACTTCAATGATTGATTTAGTTGATTGGACTGCCGTTTTTTATTATTATTATTTTTTATTTGTCTTAGAGTCTCAAGAATATTATGTTAAATATGATTCTGAGACCTTAGATTAACCTTAGACTTAACTATATCCCAAAGAAAAGAAAGAAGATTTTTCTTTGGCAACACTTTATTGCACAAATAGCGAAAAATTCGAATGCTTCTAGAAATTGGGGGCACCTGTAGAAGACAACAAGAAACAGCATCACCAATGTTTATCCGTTGCATTCCGAAGAAGAGGAGAAGGAAAAAGTTAAGAAGAATTACTTTCGTTTAGAATAAACAGTTTCATTATTATATGCAACGATAACATTTAAGATTAAATTCGGTTTAAACACTCTTAGTTTTTAAGTTCTCAAGTTCAAACACTTCAACTTTTAAATGTGCTATTAAATGCTCATTATTTTTTTTTAATTTTCATTACTCTCTAAATTTCAGAATTTAATCTAATGCTTTATGTAAATATTATGAAATTTTACTTTCCAAATTTATTATAAGGCTGTGCCATTTGTTATATTCAAAATTTAATTTAAAATTATTACTGATCGGATTAGTGAAAGATACTGTAATGTCATTAAGAATGCACAACTGTATAAAATTTTTGAAGAAGGATGGAAATGAAATTCCCTCTTTTAAAAGATGAAATCTGTCAAATTAAATAAAATTTGCTAAAATTAAAATTAGCTCATGATTACATTTTGTAGAAATAAGGCGGGAAAAGCGAAATAAGTCGACACAAAAATGAACATCTCTGACAATCAGAAAGTCAGTATAAAGCGGTTACAAAATATCCTTTTCGTAAGCAAGAATTAGTTCTGATGAATATTTTTGGCATTTCATAGGATAACTCTGTACGCTTACTGCTCGAGTACGTTCAATAATCTATGCCGTGCAGTGCGAGTCGAAAAATTCTCGAAAAGGTATCCAGCGGGGAAAAAAATCCTGGGGACTTCTGGTAGCATCTATGTGAGTATATCGATTACTTTTCTTCTAAATGCCCCGGATATAAGAATATGGTTTCTTTTTTTATGGGATGGAATTTATCTCTTAAATTAGAGCTGCAATTTATTTAGAAATTTATCTAGCCCATTCGCTGTCAACCACGAATATACTCTTGGTTGGCAGGATGTTATCCATTGCCAGCACGAATATACTCGTGATACTTTCAATATATTAAAACGCACAACTTGTCAAGCTTTTTATGGCCACAAACATAAATATACAAGTGTAAAAACTTAAAGAAAAGCTACAAATAATTTTTTTTACAAAAATTCTACTTTATTTAACCCATTCGCTGCCAGCCTAAATTGTACGAGATTATTCCTGCTCCCAACCACGAGTATACTCGTGTTTGATTTTTATACATGTAAATGATTATTTATGTCAAAATATGTGTATTTATTTTGAAACAATAAAACTTAGATAAACAATAGCACTCAAAACAGAAATGTCAATGGGGATAACCACATACAATTTAAGCTTGGCAGCGAGTGGGTTAGATTCATCTCTTTGATATTTTGTTTAAGCTAATAGACTGGAAAAGTGGTCCTTTGTTATCACGATCCCTGCTCCTTTTCTTTTACTTTAATTTCCTTTTATTATCTCCTTTTATGTACGTGAATATCTACGACTTTATTAAAATTAAGAAAAAGACTCATATTACAATGCGATATTGTGACGCATTACATACTCCATGCATGCATATAAAATCCGGCTCGAATTAGAACGTCCTATGGAGATCAAGAACAGAGCTGTTGTCACGGCAATAAAGGATCTTAAAATTAGTGACTCCAAAAAAAATGATGTAGGTATTAAAAATTTATTTTTAGAATAACATCAAATTATGCCTTTAATTACATCCAAAGAAGAAATAACTTTCAATTTCACTTTATTTTTACAGGAAAAAATGAACATGGGGAATTAAATTTATATCTTTGGGTTATACCTGTTCTTGTTTTGGTTATGGATAAGTAAAGGTATTTAACACTCCATGATATCTTAAAATGCCTGAAAACATCCAAGATATCTTAAAATGCCGAAGAATTTTACTTCCCTGATTTCAAACCCATCAGAAATGGCAAGGCTCTGAAATTTCAGAAAACATTTTGTATTCAAAAGAGCTTAATTCAACTCGAGAAATCGCAAGCAGGTTTTTTTCAGTGTATGGCATCACATTGGACTCATCTGAATTAATGCACAATTGTTTGTATTCCGTTTCATTTAAAACTGCGTTATGAAACATAATAAAGCTATTAATTTCATCTCATATATTGTAAAGCACAGTTTCAACACGTAATATAAAAACAAAGTTTAAAAAAAAGTACTACTAAAGTTAAAAAAGAAAATTTTTATTTTAGTTACTCTTTATTAAATAATTACAATTAATATAAATATGTATAGAAATATGACGGTATTAAGCGGCAAAATAGAGAGCGAATTTCCTGGTAATTTTCCATTCTCCTTTCTGTACATGGTGTTCGAAATCGCAGCCCAAGAAATGGGGATCCAACACCTTACCAACTAGACTACCCGGCCTAACGATTATATTTGCAGTGAAGTTCCTCCGTCTTTTCCGCGTGTCTTTCCATTTGCACTTTTAGACGGTTGACGCCCGGTTATATGTTCAGGCCTGAATGGTCATTTTGTATCTAACTCCATCTCGGTCGTTGGCTACCTCAATCGTGGTAATTGTGTTGGAAATAATGAAGGAGACGATTTTGTTCTTGATTAATATATTATTTACATATTCACAGCAGATTAAAATAAAATAAAACATGAAAAGAAAAAGAAGTTAGGCTCTCTCTCGTTCAAGGCGAATCACACCAAACTCGTTGTTCTTCGCTCGTCCTTCCTCTGTCCTCTCCCTCACGCTTCTTCCTCGGCCCTCACGTGGTTCCTTCTTTGGTCCCACTAGACCTTTTGCCTCCTGGCAGGTTTGTTATTGTCCTCGTTGTGAGTGGAGGAGCAAGTCTTACAATTACTATAAATAGGTGATAAAAAATTAAATTACCATTGTTTTCTACGCCAATTGAGGATTTAAAGCCGTTTGCGATAGCGAAAAATGCGTTATTTTTCTACTTCATTTGGGGTACACAATACAGATTAGAAATTTTTAATTTAGTGTATTTTATATAATTTTAATTCGCAAGTACTTCAAAATCGATTCATTAACAATGTTTGATTTTAAATTCATCAAGCCTTTGGAAAATAAAAAGAATCGTTTAAAATAATCGGCCGAAAACATGTTAAGCCTAACCTCATTAGTGTTGGGGGGGACTGAATTCGTTACTTATTTGACGGTGGGGAAACGAAGATTTTCGGGGAGAAAGTGAGTTTTTAATAATTAATGAAAAATGAATTAATTAATATAAAAAATAACTGTATTAACATCAAATGTCATGCACTACAACTTTTCAAAAATTACTTGAACTTGATTGGATGAATAGAAAGTATTTTATTCACGATTGAAAATTTTGGCATATATATATATATATATATATATATATATATATATATATATATA
>JAOUZG010041124.1:112685-136352 GCA_026289955.1 Argiope argentata | reverse complement strand
GGGAAAGGGTGAGCAAATAGTAAGAATTGAGAAATGGATAGAAATTCAGTAATTCATTATGGTGTTTCATTTTGAGAGCGGCTAACGAGTAAGAGCAATATAGCAAGGGCAGTGTTATGAACTAATCGTTTCTTAAACATTGACGACTTTGCGAACATTGCAAATCAAAATTATATATGTGGAACGACTATGTTATTTATATTCTTCCTTGCAATTAAGTTTTTAGAAAAATGTATCTAATTAGAGAATATAATACTTTTTTAGTTACCTTTCTCTAATATTACGAAACTGTACGATTTGCCACAAGCAGATATACTGAAGTATGCTCATATTAAGTTTGGACTCAAAAATGGCATTGCAAAAGGTACCATGGTCTACATAGAGGATGACATGGATAGAATTGTTAATGCTACTCAGTAAGTTGAAATTTGATATATGTTCACTTCAGAGATAATTTGATTCGTACAGTGCATTATAAATTTATCACAGAGATATTTTATTATAATAAAAATCGCCGTAAGTTAAAGTATACGAAATCAGAGGTTAGGTAGAATGTTATATATTTTATTACAAATCTCTCAATTTGTTTCAATTTTTTTTAATTTATACTTAGCATGCGGGATTCATCATGTCAGTCAGCATGTGTTTTACAACTACAGAGATGCGAGTTTTCTGACCAAATCTTTTTTTTATATATCTGATTGCTTAAAGAATCTATGAAGAATTTAAAAGAAGAATTTAATTGCAGATCAGAAAGGAGTGAATAATATTATTTATTTATTTTTGAATTTGAGATTATCTATTAGGAAAATATAATGAAAATATATGGTAATAAAAAAGAGAATAATAAAAAATAAAAGCAATAAATATACTATAAAATATTAAATTCGTAAACTAATTCATAATTACTGAAACTGATTGCAATTCTCCCTTAGTCAAAATATTTCATCCATTATTAGGTGGGGCAATAATGTTATTCATGAACACATTTCGTGAGTCATTAACATAATTTTATTTCGTTTTTTATGGTGTTCGCTTTATTACCCCCCCCAAAAAAAAAGGAAAAAGAAGAAGAAGAAGAAGAAAGGGATATTACTTTGCTATAGTAAGTGAGACAGCCGCAATTCAAAATCGAATTGAAGTTTTCTTCAATTCTGCGTATTGCAGAATAAAATGAAACAAAATTAGCATTTCTGTTATTTAATCAAAAATATATCATTTTCATAGAGTATTCTAATGAATATTCACTGCTTATTCAGATTTGTTCAGTTATTTTGCCGTCCAATTTTGAAGAACTAGTGCTATTTTGTTCATTTCATTAGAAATCGCAATGACAAAGAAAAAAAAAGCAGGCGCGAGAAATGAAATTAAGAGTGTATTCCTAAATACAGAAATTCGACTTTTATGGTTAGATGTTAACATGAAACTGTTAGTGGTCGTGTCTCGATGAGGGAAACAAAACCGGCAAACATGTATCGCAGGTCCATGAAGTCATTTCCTTCAAGGCTTTCAACGCGCTGTAATCCCCTTTCTAACGGCAGATTATTTTAAGGGAACCGAGGCCTACAATCGAATGAAGGGTACATTTGAGACGAAATGCATGAAGAAAACACTTTCGATGCTGATTCAATTTCAAATGTTTATGCTGGGGAAAACTGGCATTTTAAGATCGGTCCATGACACTTGAAAGGGCAGGGCATGAGTTGAGAAGTTTGAAATCAAGATGAGATTTAGTATAGCAATAAAAGGTCTTTGATGTTCTGATGTTCAAAAACCAATCCATTCATTCCTTCGATAACTGATGCTTATTGATTATGGTTTTAAAGCCCAATATCCAGCCAATTTCAAGAAAATAGGCTTCAGACCTGTTGCACAGCTTATATTCTAGTAAATCATCTATCTAATTAGAAGGCAGCATAGTTGTCAAATCAAATGCATTGTAAGTACGATACCAGAGTTCGGTCTTCGATCTCTCTGTTTCCTTTCTTTCCTTTTCGCTTTTTTCAAAATTATTCAAATTAACTTTAAAAATTTTTAATTAAAATAATGATTTTAATTTTTATGCTTTTTTATTTCTTAAGAAAAACAAATGTTTATTCACTTTGTACTAGAATTACTATTTAATTTTTTAAAGCAAATTAATTGTAAATGTAAGTTTATTGCTATTATCATCTTAAAAGAACTAAAAAATTTAAATTTATAGATTTTAATAATGACAAATTATTTGTTCTAACTCGTCGAAACCGTATTTGAATGTGTAGGTAGCTGTTTAAAATTTTTTATTAAAATGATGCAGTATGCTTGGCACGCTGCCCAAATTCATGATGAAAGACATGTATTTTTGATTGTAAATGAAATTTGTTCTCCAATTTAAGTTAGGGTAGCATTGCTCTAGTGAACAATCATGATTTACCACTTGTGTAAGATGTCATTATGCATTCGGTTTCCAATGTTATATGATAATTACTAATCTCATTCTTGCATGTAAATGAAATACAGAATACATTTGTTTATGATGTGAGTAATTATAATTAATAATTTTCAAGATTTAAATTAAGCTCATAATTATTTTTAAATCAAATTAGGATTCAAATATTAGATGAATGAATATTTAATTTTGAGAAAAAAGTGGAATGATATATTACTTAAAACTATCTGCAAACTGTCAACTGAAATAATTTTGAATTGCCTTTTGAAAAATAAATTTTATTTTTGTAATAATTTGTCTTTAAAAAATTTAATAATAACTCAAATTTTAGGAGAATAAGCATTTATTTTGGGAAAAATGAAAAAAAAATTAAAATTATTCGTTAATTGTTAATTTGAATAATTTTGATACAAGTAAAAGAACGCACCTAAAGACCGAACTTTAAACTCGGGCTTATGAAGCTATAGTCTGGATAAGCATGCCATTGGACTGCTGAGCACGGAGCCAAGTTAATAGCATATAAAGTATTCAAAAATTTTCAATGCTATTTTCATAGAATTTCCTGGCTGTTGCGTATTAATATTTTATTAAATAAAAATCATAAGGTATAATGCTGCTATTCTAAGTCATCCCTAACATAATTTTCCAACTCGTGCCCTGCCCTTGTTAATCATTAGTGTAAATGTGTTCGACGCAGAAGGGGCTAAAAGTGGCTTTTGCGCCATTAAACCAAACCAAACCCTTTGTACAAAAGAGCTACTAGCAAAAGCCATTTCGTGACATAAAAAATCCCATACGCATTAGTCTCTTTTTTTTTACTAGAATCTTCTACTAATAAAAGCTGAGTTCCTGCGCTTGGAGGTAATTTAAAGTAATCCACAGCATTAACGCCTCTGCTTCATCCATCGAAAATAATAGCTTTATGTCAGATTTTCAACTAGCCTGTAAAAATATCCAGCAGAGGAATCAAGAGGATGTGGATAAAGCATCCATCACACTAGATAATACAGCATGCATAATATTTCCATATTCTTTTTGATATGCTTTGCTTTTTAATACAAAGGATGGGATTATGAGTTTAAAAAATTATATCAGTTATGTCAATTGAATTATTATTTAACAATCATGTCAATTGAAAAATGGATTCTGAATAAATTCTGCAACTTAATACATGGTTATAATGATATATAATTGAAATCTCACATTTCTATTCCAGCTTGCGCGTAGCGCCGTCTGTGCGTGGAATGTTGAAGAACCCCCCTATATGCTTGGCATTCAACGTGTTTCGGAACCCGACATCTGAGGAATGGATCCAGATACCGGCGAGCTACAGTAATCATTCTTTGTCATTTCTAATAAATTTCACTTTCGAACTAACACATTCGGTATAGGTGTCACAACTTTAAATTGTGTTATTTAATAGCTCTGTTTTTAAATAGTGAAGATGAATTATTTTTTATAATAAATGAGAATATAATGAAATGGTCTCGGATTATGCTTATTATAAATGCAGGGTGATCTGCTATCACATTTGCAGATTTATTATAGGGGGAATCAGAGACTCTCAAGAATCAAATAGTAGTGTAGAATCAAAGAGGCAATGGCAACGAGTGAGAAGGTGTTGTTAGGATATGGATAAAGCATCCATTTAACAAGTGCCATCAGAGACAATAAGAAGCTTTCATGAATGTGAAAGCAGACATTATTCTATTACATGGTAGCACCATAGATGCATTCTGAATCTCCAGAAGTTTATAATCTGCACCAAAGATTATGGGAAATAAGTTTCTTCATCAGAAACGCTGCGCACGAGCGATGTACCCTGAATTGGAAGAGCCGACGCCTTAAAGTGCAGGAGATGATCTACGAGAAAATGCACGGTCGAAACCTGTTCGCTGAGGTCTTCCCCAAACTCCCTTCTGGAACAGTTCGAAGTCATACAGTGAGCATTACGTTCTTTGACTACTGGAAGCTTATTATTATTCGGCTTCCAGTAGGTTGCTTTCACAGAAAGATATGTGCAGAAATAATTCTCACTTATTTAAAATGCAGCAAATTTTCAATCCGGCACAGAAACAGAAAATTTTGTCAAGGCTCATATTTCAACCCTTGAGAAATATTTTTTGTAGCTTTTCTAATGCTAGTAATGCTTTCCCATGTAGAGATCTACCAAAATTGATGGAAATTCAGGATATACTGAATTTACTTCAACTTCACTTTCCTTTCAGTATTTTCGTTTCTTTTCTTTTTTCTTTTCTTTTTTTTTTTTTTTTTTTGCATTACCAATTGCTCTCAAGCCATTTCGTGTTTTATTTAACAGCTGTTACTACGAAGCTCTCAATGAGTGCGAATACGTATGTGTTTGGGCCCCAGTACGGCGCCTACCAGATTTCCATCCACACTCCTTACAATTATAACAATCCTTTCGTCAATGGACTCGAAGCAAAGGAAGGGATGTCCTACTTCTTTGACTTTTCCATAGTAAGTATCAGCCCAACGACTCTTTAATTTTGCATGATCTTTTCAATTCAAGATAAACTGTAGACAGTGTGTTTCAAAACTCTTAACACAAACTTAAAAGGTTCATAGGACACATAAAAGGGTACATCGCTCTACAAAATATGAGCTGGGATATATTACACATGGGCTTGCTTCATATTGTAATAATAAACGCACGATAAAACTAAGTTAACATATCAGATAGAATGGTACATTCTCAATGCTTCTTATTGGTTGTCGGATGAAATAAAATTATGCTACATAAATTTTAATAAATAATCTATTTAAAAAGACGCTATCATTAAGGTAAAAGTTAGAATATTAAAAAAATTATTTTTTATTATTTTATTTTAAAATTTGCATTTTATCACCATAAATATTATGAAATCATTTTTTTTCAGAAATTCTCTTTCGGAAACGCCATTTATTTTGAAGCAAACTTTAATTAATCAGATTTGAAAATCGGAAAAATAATTTGTTTCCGCGTGAGAGAAACAACTTTATAAATTTCAGAATTCTAGAATGTAAGTAAAAAAAATAAATAAAAATCTTACCTTTATTAATATCAAGTCATGTCAAATAAGGATGTACATAAAAAAAAGAAAAGAAAAGAAAGAAAATACTATCGTCTATAATTTGAATTGGAATGAATCAAATTTCCAGAAAGAACAAATTAAATGAAGTTCTGTTGTAAATTTCATTTGCATGTTTACAAGACCAAAGTATCAAATAATGAATTTCCAAAAGAAATTGGGAAAGCAAATTTGTTTCCATTCTCTTCACTTAGTAACTTGTATCCTGAATATTAATTCTGATTTCCTTAAAATAAAATTGCAATGAAGAAAATGGAACTTTGTAAAAGGTTCTTCTACATGGAAAGGCTGCGTTATTTTAATTCACAATTTTAATTTTCTACTATAGAGGGCTATATATAGAAAACGCACTATATTAGAAAAATACCTCTTCGAAGATGAAAAACATGTCTCTATAAACTACGTTTGTCTGAGCTAAATAACCCCAATATACAACCTACTAGAGAGATCTAATTTGGACCGATTTTGCAGAATGTAGACATTTTAAAATGTAGTTTGATTTCTTCCCCATAAATTTGTCTCCTCAGTCTGCTTTAATCAATATTTACGCTTTTTTCCAGATAATAAAAAAGAGTTTGCCGAAACCTTATGAAACTGACTGCTTCGACTATTTGGGTAGGCTGAAAGAAGAAGGTCGTGTGGGTCCCACCAACCAGAAGGCAGGCTTACCTAAAGCTTCATTTAATTAATTTTCATTATGCTGCATAGCATGCAATTTAGCTGAGGATACATGATCTTAAACGCTATTTTTATATTGTATAATATTGCCATATATCGCTTATTAATGTTAATTTTTTTTAATTCCTTTTTCAAGAAAATGTTCTGAATGAATCAAATTACGTGCTATCACTTTTGCTTTGTCTAAAAATGAGTTAAATTGCTTCCTTAAATTTTGAATATCAGTTTCAAATTTAAAGTAGAACTGCAGTCAAAAACAATGGTTTTTACTTTAAATAGTTTATTGGCAGTGCTAATTATGCATAATAGTGTAAACCCTACTATTAAATGTAAAATTTATGTTACTTCTTATATTGAATTCAACAGACTTTTAGCTTCGAATGCAAATAATATTATTATTTGCATCAATAAATTATTCTTCTGCATTACAAGTTTATCCAAACTGTATATACAGTGCTCTAATCGTATCTAATTTGGCTTCTCAATGGGTGCAGCATAATGTTTTAAGCGTAATGTATAATTGCTTTTGTAGAATTTACCATCTTTTTTGCAGATGCAAAATTAAGCAATATAAAAATCGTATTTACTAAGTAATTCGAAGAACCTTTTTAAAAAATCTTCATTGGATGTTCTTCCACGTTTCCGCAAAGTGGAATATTATTACAAGTTAAAAATAAATTATACTTTTTAAACTTTATTTCATTACAACTTACTCTAATAATTAACTTCTTAAAAGTGTGTATTTTTTAATAGTGTACCTGAGAAATGCACTCAACCTTTTATGTCAGTATAGAGAGCGAACCCACTGAAAGGTTAAATAAATGCCCCCCCATATGAATAAATATTTTTTTTGAATTTGTAATTATTGCTATTTTTGACAGGAATGCATCGAGGAGTGCAAAATGTCACTAAGCAAATCAGAATTGAACTGTGTCCTCACTTCTATTTGGTATCCACACAGTTTCAGAAGATGCGAGCCTGGTATGTTCTTCCTATTTTTGAACCTTTCGAATATTTCAACATATCTGTCGTGTAAACGGTGACTGTTTAACAAGAGTCGCTATACTATACCTGAAAAGGATTTTTTTTAATACTATCGAATCACTTCCTAAACGGCCCAAGTTTATCCCCGTCTAATAAGCTATTAAATGCTTCTTATGTACGACTGAGTGTCAGTAAGAATGGATATTTTTACTTTAGAATTTCAGGAAGTAAATATTTTTGCCACCAACTGTCAATCCAGAGATTTGAGGGATTGAAGAGGTGTCATTTTTGGCCATTCATGTTATAAATGATTAAGTAATAATTAATAGTTATAACATGATTCAGTAGATAAAACGAATTTACTGCCCTGCATTCATTAACTACGAAGGTCATCCAAGAACTAAATATACTTAAAAAATTGAAGGAAAAAAAAAAGAATGATTATTAGAAGAACAGTTTTGTTGCATAATGAAGTGCAATGCTTAGGTTGTTTTTCACTCGCCATCCTCATTATAACTGAAGCCTGTATCGTATCCAGATTTTGTTTGCCATTGTCGTTGGCAGAGGCAGTTTGCGATTATGAGAAATTTGAGTAAAGTGCTTTGACAGCGCCATAATGGTAAATCATTTGTTTTTTTTATCTTCTCTTCAGTGTCTGTTGGCAAATCTTCAATAATCAAAGACCCTCGCCAACTTCTCTATTCGCTGTGACATTTTCATGTTTTCCAAGAAATTTCTCACTGCACGTCCGTACAATCGATCTATTCAAACTCGTTTTTTCCACTGACTCCACAAATTCATCAGTGAATTTCAATTGGTTCAGTATTCCTAAGCAAATTATAGAGCGTAAGAAAATAAATGTTAGGATTTAAATTTCATCAGACAGAGCACTCAGTTTTTTTTTAAAACTTGAATGGCTTTACATGCAGCCGTCATAAAACTCAACGAATCTAAAAATGACTTTTGTTTTCTTACCAATGAGTCGGAGAAGCAGATGTGTAATTGTGAAATCACGAAAACGGTGCTTTCGAGGCGGAAAGGGAAACATCAATGCCGGACACCTCCTATATTTCAACACATTGCTACCACTTTCCTTATTTTTGTAAAAACTGTTTTGCCCTTGATTATCGTTCAAATTCATATCAAGAAGCATTTAGAGGTCTTTACTGTGAGGATTGTCTTTCATAGAGAAGGTACCCGAAATTCGGAATGCTTATCCCCCAACGTGGGATTCATAGCGTTAATTTAATTTAAGGTGTAGGTCGATCGACCTTCTGTTTCATTCTAGTCAATGCAGCTTAAAGAAAGTGTTCATACATCACAGAAAAATATTATTGTTAAATTTAATAACCCATAGATTTATATTATTTTAAAATTCAGAACATTACCTTTTGAATAGTTCCAATTTAACCGCCGTGTAATTTGCTCTTAAACTCTGACATTTTTTTAAAAAGGATTTTTTGCATATTTTTCAACGGCATATTTCATTGTTGCAAATGCCATACTGTTATTCCGTCTTCATCATTTCAGAACTCATACTGTTGACAGTTTAGGAAGAAAATTTCTGTTAATTATCTTAGCAGTTTTTATGAGAAATCTGAAAGAGAAATTATTTTATGGGAAAGTATCCAATCGCTTAAATTTTTTCGTTTAAAATTTGAAACAACTCCATCACGATTGTTCACGTGAGAATCATCATGAGAGTTATCTTACACACAAGAGATTTAAAGAAGAAATTATTATTTAAAAAAAAGAATAATATATAGTACCATTTTTCGTTGCCAATGGCCATACTCTAAACTCGTATTTTAATTAAAATAGCTAACAAAAGAAATCGTCTGCTTCTACTTCAAAAATTACAATTCACAGCAGAAATAGATAAATAGAAATATTTTTCGAAATAAATACAGTGAATAATATTAATAATTACCTATTAATTAATGTTTCTAGATTATAATATGAGAGTTAATTTTTTAACAATTATGAAACATTTTCATAGCTAGTGCGAATTGTAGATGATTTTACTGCAAAGATTACTCTTCAGTTACTGATCTCAGATTTGTACCAGGAATATGAGAGTAGGTTATTCTAGAATATGTGAAATGCAAGTTTCAAAAATATACGGACAGGGGAATGAATGAAATAACAAATATAGCTAAAAAGTGGCAATTAAAAGCTTAAAATGTTTAATTTTCTGATTCTACAAACAAATTAAGCGTAGAAGATCTGGAATTTATGAAATTTTATCGTAAGGGGACAACTTGATCGCAAAAAGCGTTCAGGTCAACCAAGAAAAATATCGCAAGATCAAGACAAAGAGATTTTGAGAGTAATTTCAAAGCAAAAGAAGTTTGTTCGTGAAATTACGAAACTCTCCAAACATGTAACCGCGGACTTTCATTTATTGTCAGCATGAATTCCAGATTGAAAAAATCTACTCATTGAAATACAAGGGCAGTAAGATGATAATTTGCAGCGAAATCCGGATGGAAGATTCCCAGGAGCAACTGAAGCAATGCATGAATAAAGAATGTGGTAGGAGATTAGTCTCCTCAATTGCATTTTCAGTAAGCAATGATTTATTTTTAAATTCCGGTTTCTCTTTGAAATGACTATTTAGAAGAAGCGATATACAATGTCTTAGAGAGACTAACAAGCATTCGGGACATAATAAATCCCCCTTACTATTTTCATTTTTAAAAAAGGTGTAAACGTATCATACTTTTTTATCATGTCAGAACATGATGTTATTTTTGGGATGAGGTTTTTGACGTCAACAGAAATCTGTAGGCGAAAAATTGAAATTTTATTATCTGCACGATCATCTAAAAAAAATCAGCTTTTAATAACGTGTTGCCATCACATTTACAAAAGCTCTGATTAAAAAGAAGAAGTTAATGATTGCAGCAAATAAAACCTAGAGAAATGTCATTTTGAGCACGTGATTATATGAAATAAAATAAATAGGAAATGTGATATTTTTTAAAACAATAAATGGGAGACAAAGTGTTTTATGATCGTTTTGCCATACTAAAGTGACTCATTCGACGAAGCGATTAAAATGAATAGGAATATAATTTAACTTGCACGAGCACGTGGTGCTTGGAGTTTAAGAAATGATGTTCTGACATGATACTTTGAAATATGCATAGCAGATTTCATTTTAAGCTTTATTTTTGGTATTGTATGAAGCGTCCATATCCCCCCCCACCCGTCCCTTGCATGCCGGTCACTCTATCACGGGGGATGAAAAAGTTTGTTTCGATGGCTTTTTGATAAAGAAAATGCATTTTTAATTACAGCGAATGAAAAAGAGCTTCTGGCCATGTACACTGCAAGATGTGATGGAAAATGCAAACAGCCCTGCATGTGAGTTTATTCATTTATTTATTTTGAAAACTGTCCAAATGAATTTTGATAAAAAGAATATTATTTAGTTCAGTTCCATTCATCCATCTCGAAGACGAGGGTTACAACAAATATTTGATTCAAGGAAGAATGGATCTAAAAATGAGCTTCGCAAGAAAAAATTAGAATCATATGCTTTATTTAATGACTTTTTAAAATCTAAATTTAGTAATAATGGTTTACTTTAGAACTTAATAAAGCTAATAGATATTACTTAATTAATAAATGAAAATTCACTCATGCGAATAAATAAATTGCTACTATTCTTAATCGAAAACTTATGATATGTTTTAAAGTAATCTTTTGAGAAAATAAAGAACTAAATTCAATAAATAATATTTTAAATGATAGTTCTAGAATAGTTAACCAGTTCCATTGTCAACTTGAAGAAGAAAAGTATAGCTGAGATTCAAACACTCTTTTGTTTTTTAAATTGATTTGCGCACAAAACTCCTTTTTTTCCAAGTAGTGGCATCATGATATTTTGAAGGGATAGTAGATGGATTTTACAAAAATGCGTCCAACATCTTCAAACTAATTGTGCACGTGGGTGGCTGCTAAGAAAGCGCTTGAAGGAATGTGGACAAAAAAGGAATTTTTTTAAAAAAATTTAAAAGTGATTTAAGTTGTCACTAATTTATTTTTCTCGTATGTTCATTTATTTTGATAACTAGCCTTTACCCTCGACTTCGTGTGCATGGAAAAGCCCATAATTAACCTAAAAACAATTTATTTTCAGTGAGTACCTGAAATAAAGCAAAACAGCAAATCAAGTCCGTATTTCTTTATTTATTTATCGACCGAGAATGAGATAGCTACAACAGTATTATACACATAATTTTTAATCTTTTAATTGAAATGAAAATACACTTGTCAACAATTCAACACATTGCGCATGCATGAAATTTCAACGCCAGTTGAGGCAACGCAAATCGTGTATTTTCTACGTCAGTTGGGGTAAGCAAAGCAGATTATAAATTTTTAATTTTCTTTATTCTATATTATTTTAATTCGAAAATACTTCAGAATGAATCCGAAAGTTCGATTAATAAACAACGTTTAATTTTAAATGCATCAAACATTAAGAAAATAAATAGGATCGTTTGAAATAATCAGTCGAAAACATGTTAAACCTAACCTCATTATCGTGGTGGTGGGAACAGGTCTTACTCATTTGGCGGCGGGAAAATTAAGATTTTTGACGGGAAAGTAAGAAAAGTGTCGTTTTTACTATTTTTCTTGAAATTTTCCAGTTTTTTTAAATTTTAATTAAATTTGAGAACCTTCCTCGTGCCTTGATGAAAATATTTTTAAAAAATTTGCGGAATTGGTCGAGCCCTTCCCGAGTTTTGCGCTTAGCAACACATCTGGCAATTCCTTTTAATTTTAATAATTAATTCTTAAAATAATAATTTTTTTCGTATATTCAAACAGAAAGTATAATCGTCAAACATTTTGCTTCGATGATTCTTTGAATCTACACGTATACTTTCTTTTCCATAATTCCATGAATCTACAAGCAACCTTTCAGGATTCGAAAACAAATCTTTGAAGGTGTATCTATCAATGATCATGAGAACACCAGAAGATGATGAAAATCAGATATGAATTTTGCAAAACTTCTTGACTTTTATAAAATATTAACTGAAATCCGCCCAAGGAAACTTCATCTGTGTGCCTTTTCCAATCATGAAATCACGAAAACCAGAAAACAACACGAGTCGGTGAATAAAGTTTGGAAAAAGTTTTACCATCAAAATAATTGATAAGTATCAAATTTTGGAACAAAATTGTTAGATGTTTGAAAAGTTTGAATTTTTATTTATGAGTATGTAAAAATAATGGGACAAGTCAATAATTAAATGGGACAAGTTAAATAATTGTAAATCTATGCCGAATTTTGGACCTATTTACATTCAGATATCCTTATTCGTTTTAACTGTTCGTTTAACCAACACACACAACCGCATCATATTTTGTAAATCTTAGGGAAATCACTCTTGCGGATTATTTTTATATTTTTAAAGTGTATTTTGAAAAACTATTAATAAATTTAGTGTTACTAATGCACTTTCTTAACATGTGTAAAGCAAATATGTATGTTTGTGGCGCCTGAAATTTTTATATATCTTTTACTTTTCAGGGAATACATCATGGAAACAAAGAGGCTTGAATTCGTTCCAGCCGAAAAAGTAATCACTCAACTAATATTGTTCCAATAATAAGGTTTTGAGGATTCTGCGCTACATTTCATTGTGCAAAACCTTTCTTTACCAAGCGTCTCATTTCAAAGCCGGTGGATCTGATATATAGGTTGTTGCGCATCTTCTCCGCAAAGTTTCGAGAGAACTGCAAAAAAATTTTAATAAGATATTTTAGCACTGGTGAAATCGAAATTCACGATCAAAACTTTAGTGGAGAGAGAGAGGAAGATGTAAGTGACATACATTAAAGCAGGGCTATGGTTTTTTAACTACTGTTGGTATGATAACTGTTGTTAACTAGAACGATAAAACATTTTCAAAAAAAAAAAAAAAGATTTGCTCGAAAACGTTTGAGACTCACTTTCCTTCTAAAAATGAATTGCAGTTTCTCTTAAACTATGATGATAAGAATTTCAGTAAAACGTAAAAGAACGAAACTGACTTTATTGAACACTAAAAGCCATTATACGGGATAATTCAAAGATTATCCTTCAGAATTGAGGGGGAATAGCAGATGACCTTCCTGGAAACAAACAAAAAGGTCAAATTATATCTGCTATTATATTCCTTTTTTTTCATGTCACGTACCGCTCTAGATTAAAAAAAACATTTTTTAGTAAAATTTGCCTCCATTTGAGACATTAAAAATATTGAAAGAAATGTTCTTCTTAATGTAAAAAAATTGGCAGGTTATTTTTTAATATATTTTTTACTTTAAAAGAAAAGGACCTTATTCATTTATTTCATGAAATGTTGATTTTTTGTTGGATATTCTTAAATCTACACCTCTTACTTTATATTTTACGACAAGATTATATTTAAGTCAGATTTATTATCTTATTTTTAATGTGCAGTTTTCTCTAGTTTCACCGCGTTCCCTGTTTGCACAGATGTATTTCATAATGTATTGTAAATTTACAAATGCAATCGAGTTTTGTTATCCACCCTCGTGTACTGGATTTTGGTAATTTTATTTATTTTTACATCCTCCATATCGAAACTTTAACTGAAATGGTCGGAAAAGGATTATCAAGAAATCGGCTATTTTAACCAAATTTTGTATACAGAAATATCATGACATTTCACTGTCAATTTGGGTAGAATTCTTTTCAAATCCCTCACATTTATGTTATTAAAAAGTAAAAAGGAATTTTAAAAAATTTATCTAGTTTAGATTTAAACTTAAATATAAAGTTCTATATTCAGTGCTCTCTTATACTCTGATAAAATTAAAACGTTTAATATGTTGCCTAATTTAAATTAATTATTAAAATTAAAACTTCATTACAATAAGATGTTTTAAAATAATTCTTCAAAGAAGTATAATAATTTATTTTATTTTGTAGATTGTTTGCGAGACCGCAATGCAGATGGCAAAGAACACATTGTAAGTTTTGTTCCATTTTTGTGGGCCAATGAGGAAAGTAGCAGAACTAAAAACTCCTGAGCTGATATGCAAACATACTAAGTCATTTATACAGCCTCATTATTTGCATATAAATTTCTTTGATGAAAAATATAAATCATTAATTTATGATTTCTATTATCGAGTTTGATTAAAAAACTGTTTATTGTCAAAATAAGATTTTGACTTTTGACTTTTTGTTCAGAAACAAATTTTAAATCAGCAGATTTCAAAAATTGAAAAAAGTGAACGAAAATAATTTCAATAAAAATTGTTGATTATTTAAAAATAAAATAAACAATGATAAATTTATTTATTTCTTCATTATTTTATTTGATTTGAATAATTTGATTTGAAACAAATTTTTCTTTGGTGTCTTCATTTTTCAGTGCTCCACAGTCCTTTTTTGTGACAAGATTCTCCCCCGCAATTGAAACCATTTATGAAACTCTACCAAAATATCAGGTGAATAACTTTGCTTTTTGCACAAGATTTTGAGAAAAAAATCATTGATTTGCTGTCGGAAGCGAAAAAAAATTATACTAAAGTGAAATATATAAGTATTATTTTAACACTGAGTTTTTCCGAATTTCTGTTCTATCCATTCTAAATGTTTGAATCTGTTCATAATTAATATACAAATTAAAATAAACTAAAAATATTTCGGTCCCGTTTTTTACATTGGAGAATCGTGGATTCGAGGTCATATTCTAGTAACGATCGTTTCTGCACAAAATCTGTTCACTTGATATGCGAATTGGAGTCATAGCGATGTTATTTTGAGAGAAGAAGAAGAAACGGTCTTCTTTACTTAAGATTATTCTCCATTCGGAACTCTGTTCAATCTTCTTCGGAACAACCCTGAAAGCTTTCAGCAGTTGCGTCATTCTACTTCCCTGTCGTCTTCACAGCATCACTCCCTCACAATTATTTCACTTGACGGGACAAGATGGTATTACAAGGAGAGTTACACCTATGCTCCACTAAGGAAGGTGCTTAATGTAGTGACCCTGTTACACACAGAAACTTACGAATAAACGCCGATGTACATGAAGGACGATTTTTTTTAACATAATTTTTTAAACCGTAAAGTTTTGTTGGAAACTTTAATACACATATTTTTCTAAAATTTAAATAATGATCAAATATCTAGACAGAAAATTGGCGATCAACAAGTCTAACAGACCGCACTTGTTTAGTATTTTTATCAAAACATCGAACAATCCTTGGATTTAAATCTATTCTTCTTAACTTTCATTTAATTGCTCGCTTCATTTTAATGAGCTGTATTTTTCTATTCCCTCAGAATTCTTTTACTAATTTTTCACCTGAAAGTTGCTGGTTGCTTCTGCATCTAATTATCTACAAAATATTGAATTTGGTTTTTTGAGAAACATTTATTTACATACTTAGAAAGGAAGTTTTAGAAGGAAGAATAAGAATATTGCCTTTCTTATCGCCTACAGCTATACAGCTATATAGCTGCAATCATATATATGATTGCAGAAGCAATGCCTTGGAATGAACGTACCGATACTGTGTACACATATTCATTCCAGAATTTCGGTTTATTCACTTTATCCTAAGAAATTCCTACGTTGAATATGATAGATTCTTCAAACTGTTATATAAACAGATTTACAAGACACATAAAAGACAATAAATTAAAAATGCCAATGAAATATTTTCCATAGAATCTTTTGACTTACCTTCTTTTAAAGCCTTTTAAAGAGAATTTGAAATTTAAAGTTCTGCTAGAACGTGTTATAATTTAATTATATTATTTCATGACAAATGGTTTGAAAAAACAAAAAACAAAATAATATCTTTCAATTGACTTGAGAACCTGGTGAATTTAAATCATTATATTGCTGTTTGACTATCTAAATTTACAATTACATCATTTTTTAAATTATATCAAAGCAACGACGATGTTAAAACAATATCTTCTAGATTTTGCAGAATATTCAGTATATATATATACATCGTATATATTGTACCTACTATATATGGTGCAAATAGAGGTTTAAATAGATTTCATTTCGATTCAAATAATAAATGTTTAATGCAAATAATGTTTTGACATATTTTAGAAATATAATAAATTACAACTAAACTTCACACGTTGATAAACTAATGCTTTTTTATTGTTGCTGTTTCTGACATTTCAATGAAACTAATATCTTTTCTACTAAAGTTACGATATTAGAAAATGACTTACCATTTTTCGCATCCACTGCTAGTTGAAAAGTAATACTCAAAAAACTAAATTTATTATAAAACAATCCTTTATCTTCTGCACAGTCAAATAGCTTAGTACTCTTTCAGTCACATTAATACCTTCCTTTTTGCTTAAAATTATTTTGTGACAAATAAAATGTTGTATTCAAATGACTTTTAACTTACCTTTCAACAATTGGAGTTTTTAAGTATTTTCTAAATTATGAGTAAAAGTTTATCTCTCATTATATTCATATTCCTACAAACCAGTACCTTTTTCAGTTTCACAGTTTCTGAGCGTAAAAATATACAGGTTTTATCTCTTTCATTTCAGATATACAGCTAATTACAATCAGCGGATGATTTAGAATCTTGTGGCCCAAAATAGTGTCACTAAGAGTTCCTCTTGTAATAAATTATAAATTAACTATTTAGTTTAATACATTATCGCATATTTAAATTAACATGCTAGTAATTAATTTTAAATCATTAATTATATTAATTTTATAAAAAGGCAGTTTTTTTACCTAGTGTGAGTTATTCTCGCTTAGTTAGCCATGTTTATACTCCAGATTGTTATTTAAGACGATTTATATTTATAAATAGAAATAGTTTATAGAACGTAGTAAAAAGATAAAAATTTGATTCCATTTTTTTTAAAAATTTCATTTGTAAACGATATAAATAATGCCATTTTAATTTACCAGTCTGAGACTGCTTCTTAACCTAATGGTCTTAGACAACTGCCCGGCTACTTTTTAGTTTTCCCAACGTAAGAAAGTATCTGCCCAGTACTACCTTCGAGCTTTGTCTATTTCGAAGCACCTCTTGTCGTCTGTGACATTTTCGATTTGTCTTCGGAGATTTCCTAACGCTCGACCTTCCCACACTCCTCCATTTTGCAAGGAAGCTAAATCACTCCTTCATAATTCCGAGCCCCATGGGAAAGGTGATCCAGACTACTGATCTCTTTTTCTTTGCTCCCTGGAATATTCCTCAGTTTTCCTTTTTAACCCTTTGCAGCTCGAAAAATAATTAGATGCAAAATCATTCACCTAATACAAAGATTTGTGTATTGCTATGAAAAATAAATATACGTAATTCTTTTAAGTCGATTTTCTTTGAAAAATTAATCTGCGTCTCTTAACTATTATGTGGATGTTTTTAACAATTACATTTGAAAAATAAATAAATAAAACGTCAAAATGATGCACAACCTTAAATGGTGAGTCAGAGGCACCATCGGAATGTGAAAGGTTAAACCCCTTTCCTGGTTTTGAGAAGCAGATTACTGCCCCTATTGTCTACTAGAGTCTATTTAATTCTCATTGCTATCATTCTCTCGTCATTTCATTTTAAAGCATTTTTAAAATTTTAAAGATATTAGCTATAGTGTCAGGTTGCGAGCAGGCACTTTTTACACACATAGGTATGAATACATACTTTTTCTATGAAGATAGATTTCAACGAGATATAAAATAAAATCTTCTTTGTTTCAGCTGACAGAGATTTTCAGCAACATCGGTGGTTTCATTGGAATGTGGATGGGCGTATCCTTAATTGCTCTTTATAATTTATTTGAAGAAGCCCTTGCTTTTTTATGGAAATCTTTGGCGACAAGAAATTCCAATTCTTTTACAAAAGTTGTGTAGAACTGAATGTTTTCTGTATCTTCTCTTGATATTGAAATTTCTAACCTAAATACTTCATGTAAGGCGTTTCTGCCACTTAGCACTAAAAAATGAAATAAAATTTCATATTTACTCTTGCTTAAATATCAGGATTTTTTAATGGCAATTGATTTGTTCCATTAATATAAAGACGGAATTTTGTTATTGATTTTTCATTCACTTTCAGAAACGTTATTTTCTTTATACTACTGTAGTTTGTTCTCGATGATAACACAAATAATATTAAACGATGCTGCATATACTTTTACGACACGATGTTCAGTTAATCATCTATTAAATTAAATAAAAAAATTTCTGTATCTATGACGCCACTTGTTAGTGAGTTTGAAATTTCTTTTCTCTAGATTAAAAAATGGGAGATAGTTAAAATACAAAAAAATTTACTGTTAGATATATTAATAAAAATATGTTTATAATATATATTTTAAATTAAAATTGATACGAATGATTTTTAAGTACGTGAACAAATCAAAATAGAAGAAAGAAACAATTATCACTCATAACATGCATTACATAGAGTTAATATTGAGTTAAAGTCTAAGAAATGTAACGTGTGAGGAATAATCATAATAACTATAAAAATAATATAATATTAAAGAAATCGTTTTTGTCAAAGTAATCCTCTTTAAATTATCCCAAAGTGAAGAGGTGACATTGCTCATGAAAAGTTTCTCTCTTTTCATTAACGTGCAATTTCATTTTGCCTTTTTGAATGAAACTTTGCATTAATAATTTACTTTATGCCATTACATGCAACTTCACTTGCCTATTTTTCGAAATAAAAAATGAATAACTAATAAGTTAAACACAGTTATAAAATTAAAAATTTCTATTTTACAATCAAATCGTTGTTCTCAAATACAAAATAGAATACTGGTTAATAATTAATGTTCCTAATAACTACTTATACCGTAATTAATGATTTTAAAAATCCATTGTATAAATTCGTGATAAACCTAATATTTTATAATTCAAATATTTATTTCCTTGATAAATAAACTAATATCATTTTTAATCAGCTTTGAAACCTATCTTTTAGTCTAGTAACCCAAAGCCTGTTTGCAAATTCACCAGGATCAATGAATTTTGAATACTTATCGAAACTAATATTTTTATATAACCAATATTTAAAGCGGGCATTTATAAATAAAAGTGGACCCTAATTTCGTTCTTTCAAACAGAAAAAAAAGCTCCCTGGGCTATGTCTGGACTGTATCAAAAATGAAGCTAAAATTTTAACAATAACAATGAAATTGTGACATGTGAACCAGCATAATGTGATAGAAGAATGATGCTAATCACTATTGCTAAATAAATGCGTAGAAACTTTTAAATATTTTTTAATAAAAAATGAAAAAAATCTTAATGTGAGGGAACCGATCAGTGCACCAGAATGTATCTGGTCATTTTATTTCAACCGGGTGCTGATAAACAAAATTTATTTATACTCTTTTTGGTCATGCAATGTATTAATTAGGTTTCGAGAAAAAGGAATTTCCTGAGATTTTCTACAAAGAATTCAGAGAAAATCGATACAGCAATCTAAGAACAAATAGCAATTTATTTTTCACGTTACAAAAAGATGCACAAACTGAATTTCGAGACTTTATACTTATACTTGCTTGTAATATGATACTTATAATATGATAATGTACTTATAATATATGTACTTATAATATGATATAAGTTACTGTCGAAACTTTATATCGTATTATTTTCATTATTAGAGCTAACATAATTGCTGGTTCGCATAAATCGAAGGCAATTCTCGGGATAATCAAACATCTAATATTAATTTAAAATATTTCACATAATCCATTATTAGAAAGAAATTATGGACGTTGTTAGTTGTTCTTCTGTCACCATGAAATAAAAAATTTCAAGGGAAGTAATAATTGCGATGCCAATACAAAATACCAGTTTTCATTCATCTACTAACTATATTTTTTGGTCATCACGTGCATATATATACAGATAGACTGATATATGGATAAGCAGCTACTTAAGGATCTTCTAGCTATATTTTTTGGTCATCACGTGCATATATATACAGATAGACTGATCTATGGACAGGAAGCTACTTAAAGGATGGACAGGCAGCTACTTAAGGATACCAAAATATAAAAAGGTGCACAGTTCTTATAATAAAGTTATATGCCGAATTTCATACATCCAGCTCTTTTCAGTTATGAATTATCTCATTCACAAGGACACAAAAAACTGAAGGATTTCAGAGGATATAAAATTTATTACAAAATCTACAACTGAAGAATTTTTCATGTAGTCAGTTAAATTTTGAAGATAGAATATTTTTTCGGATTAAAGAAGGTCTAAAAGTTCATCAAAGAAGAATACATTATTTTCTCTTCGTATACATAGAAATTAAAAGAATTTTTAAAATTCAATATCTTTCAGTCATCATAAAATCGTTCAACTTTACGCATCGAAAATTCTGTCAAAGACAATTTTAAGAGAGTTCATGAAGCATAAGTAAATGAAATTTATGATTAACCTTGTTTATAATATACAGAGAGTAGGACATCTTAATAAAATCAAATAAAACATCGGTTTTATACAGTGTGCGCTAGGACAGAGCTGAGAATAACAACACAATGGGAAATATTAAGGCTACAATTATGTAAATTTATTGCAATTAACTTTTGCAACAATGAAGGCATACAGACGCAACGTCTTTCATTTTCAAAACATTTTTTGTCTATACCATAAATGTATCGATTCTTTCGTTCCCTTTATATACGCGTTTAATTTACTCAAAATCCAGACGTTGTAGTTTTTAGGAACAAGATAAATCATTATTTTATGCGTTGACTACAAATGTTTGAAGGTATGAAATAAAGATTTTTCATTTAACAATGGCTTTTCTAATTCTTTTATTGGTGCTAATGTAACCTTAAAGCTAGCAAAAAAAATATCAATGCTCATTTGAATGAAAATACTCAGTGTAACATATAAAATACATGTGATCAGAATGATTTTTTTTATAACTCTCGTTGTATGACAAGAAAAATTTCATCTGATATGCTAATTTATGTCAGTAGCCTTCATTAGACTCCCAGATTTTTCTTCATCGCAATCAGTAGGTCCAAAAGAAAAACATTTCAAATTGATCTTAAAATAGATGGGGGGGGGGGGCATTTTGAGAAAATCAATGTGAAACCTAATCATTTATTGAGACAAAATACGGTAATATGATTTTTAATAATAAATTTTTTCAATATTTTGATTTCATAAGCTTAAAAATATTAATGTGAACAACTTATTTTTTTAAATCGTAAAATGGTTGAGAGTGACATTACTTTTTTCCGTATTCTATATAGAACAAAAGAAGCAATTTGCCAGCCTTTCATCTAAATTGTGATTTGAAAGAGAAAAAAATCAGCATTTAAAGAGTTCATGGGGATTGAATTTCCTCAAGAAGTATTGTAATCATACAAATTCGACTACCCCAACAGTAAAATGTCTCTAGAAAATCAATTAAAATATTTCTTCGCAACTGAATAATAGTGCAAGTAATGAACAATGCCTTGAAAAATTGTGCAATACCTTTAAAATCATTTTTGTTTCTAATAAATATTTTCAGCAGTACATTTTGTCAAACGATCATTTGTTTTAAAATACTTAGCAGAAAGAAAGCATGTTGATAATAAAAGTACTAATGTAAGAAAAAAGCACGTAATTTATGAATTATTTATTGAAGCACGTAATTTATGAATAATTTATATATTCACAAATAATTTATATATTCACAAAATTTAGAGAGTGAAAATTATTTTTTATGTATTTTAAAGAAATTATTTTTAAGAAGACTTGTCATATAAAACATAACCCTCTTGCAGATATCGATCTGTCAGTAACCCCTTTCCAGGTCCAGAGTTGAGAATTACTTGTTCCCGGACAAGGTGTCGGAGGTGTCATTGATTCTGGGGAGAGGGTAGCTGTCTTTATTACGTCATTCAGCTTCCAGTAGTCAACTCAAAATATGGTGAAGCCATCTTTCTTCCTCACCAGTACAATAGGAGAGGCACAGGGACTGAAAGAAGGCTCGATAACACCATTATCTTCCATCTAACATTTTTTGACCTCTTCCTTCTTTGAAATAGGAAGCCTTGGGGGATGTTGTGTGATCTGTGGAAGGGTTCTAGTGTAAACTCAGTAACTCGTTCACGTAACGTGTAAACTCGTTCACTTCACATACTTGGACGAAGAGGAGAAGACAACTCGAAATTCTTGGATCAAACTTCTGGTAATCGTCTTTTGCTTCCCATCTAGCTGAGTATCCTAATTAATTGTTCCATAAGGTAAACATTAGAAAAAAATCGACGTCTGTGGCGTTCTTCCATGTCCAATATAAACAAGGAGTCTTTCTCTCCTGTAGCGTGGAGTTCACGTTTTTTCAAGTTGAAAGTAATGTCGTATTTCTTCAAGAAGTCAAGTCCGAGAATGCACAGGTCGGTGACATCGGTGACATACACCCTATACGGATAAATTGTGAATTGGAATTAGATGTTTACTTCAATTTTTTTAGTGTTCTGATGAGGCTCAGCCATAAGACTACCTACCATGTGGTATACCTATCCCCGAATTTTTAGGTTTGGCATAAAATTTTCCTCCTTCAATTTTTTTGCTTCGAATGACGCCATCTAAAAACGTCTATTATATTTACGAATTGTTGAAAGAAAATGCTCTGAATGTTAATCCTTACGATTAAGAAGACTATTTAAAGGTTCAGGATAAGATCTAATAGAAGGAAGCTGAACTTGACCTCTACAGCACATTCCTGGAGGTTCTTCTTTCCATTTTAAAGAGAGACATTACAAACAGAACAAAAGTTTTGCTGTAGTGACGATTTTATCATTTGAATAGTCAACATCTGTTTTATATTTGAAACCAGGTAAAGTATTCGAAGTCCAAAACGCTAATTTAACCTCTGATATCTTTTCGTTGTATTTAATAACAGTTGTCTGATTTACATGGGAGTTATTAGAAAAGTATTTTTTATAGTTTCTCTATGTATTTCAGGGTGGCTTTTAGTATATTTTTTAGAAGCTTGTCTTACTTGTTCACCTTTAATTTAGTTTATGAATCTTTTTTTTTACATTTATTTGATTGGAGAGATATTATACTATTAACAATCAGTTCACTTGCATTCGAGGAATCAAGGTAAATTATTGATTAAGGCTTTGAAACTAATATATACACATTTTCTTAAGGTTGAGACACTAAAAGTGACATATTTACTTCATTTTGTTTCACATTATCATCACTAAGATTAACTTGAACAGTATTTGTTAATTCAACTATTTCAATATAAACTTCAAAAAGACCTTTATTATAGTTTCCAGTAAAACAATATTTTTGTTAACTGAGCTGAATTTTTGTTCAACAATGGAAGCTATTAGACAGCCACCTCGATACACTTTGAACTGATAGTGAAATAGCGAAGCAGTAACCATGATTTCTCAAATAGATAAATCAAATTGATAATAGGTGTTTTCTCCATGATTTTCGACTACGACTCACTTCTACTCCATTTTAA
>JAOUZG010041124.1:90367-103738 GCA_026289955.1 Argiope argentata | reverse complement strand
AAATAATATTTACAAACAAAATAAACTAAATTTAAATGTTGAGTAAAGTAGAAGTATATAAAGTATATTGTAATGTATCCTCATTTTTTACCTTTCTATTTAGAAAAATGAGTAGTTAGAATTTTAATTGATTTTCTAAATAAAAATCAAAGTATTGATCAAATTATTAAAATTTCTATTTAAAATTATCGTAAACGGAAATTGAAAAATTAAAAGTGTTGTGGGGGGGTGCTTTAAAGTCTGTCTACATTCTAACTTTCTAAAGTGATTGACTTTATACATTTCATTTAAATAAACAAAATATCTTAAAAACTGCTATCAGATAGATTTGCAGTGCTATTTTTTAACTATGTCTTTTGATACAAATATAATTACATTTTAATATTTCTTTTTATAAAAAAAATATCACATTGTTATTATGAATATCAGTTATGTAACTGTTCAAACAAATAATGTTCTGTGCCATCCCTCTTATATTCTAAAATGTTTACTATGTCATTCCCCCCCCCCACCCTTTTCCTTATTATGCTATATGTTGAAAAAGTTTTTTCTGCTTTTTTTTAAAATTAAAATATAGTTTGTAGAATTTAGGTGAATTTCCTAATAACATTAAAGTTTTAACAAATGCTCATTATTTTTAAAAATTCAAATTTAAAAATCAGCACAGAAAATTTCAAATACTATATTATGCATCTGTTAATATTTCAAATCTAATGTAGTTTGGAATTCATAAAGATATCTAGTTAAAATAAATTGTTAAATATTTAATGAGATACCACAAATGAAATCAAATAATTTTTTTGCAAAACTACCCTTTTTATGGATAATTCAGGTTACACTCTGTCTTGTTTAGTTTTCTTATCCTCATCCTAAAAGAATAAGGCAATGGTTACAAAATTTTCAAAATAATGTAATAAAATATTGGGTGGGCAGTACACATAAATAATTTATGCTTCCTCTCCAACACACATTAAAAGTCAATAGGTATACTGAAAAGAAATTCAAATTTACAATGTTGTGTTGATTTCCTCAGTAACATTTATGCCTTTATACAAAGTCCACAATTTAATTGGGAGAAGAGGAAGTAACATTTTGCTAGAAGATAAATGAGACAATTTTGGAAAGATCATTTCCACTAGTCATTTCGTAGTTTTTAACAGTTTTTTTTATCTTCCCTTCCAGGCTGAAAGATTGGCATCTGGCTTGATTTCCATTGGTTTGAGGAAAGGTGACAGAATTGGCATCTGTTGTCCAAATTGCTACGAGTGGCCTTTGGTGCAATTTGCTGCCGCTAAAGCTGGTTTAATTTTGGTACTTGTTTACTTCCTGGTTTTTAGTTTATTTCAATGATATAAATTTGTCATACTTTTCTCTATCTACAACATAATGGCGGTGGATGTAAATTTAAAATGAAAAATTCAAGGAAAATTAAGGAAAAAATAGCTGATAGCAAAAATATAAATGAAAATTTTCAGTAATGATTCAATTTATAGAAAGAAAAAATGTTTCAAACTGTCTAATAGACATAATTTAATATTCCCTTGCTGTGAAAGTTACAAATAGACATATGTGATCATTAAAATCTTAATAAATTATTACACTTCTTAAACCATACACAATTAATCTGTAAGAGTTTATTCTTGAGAAACCCCATTTGTTTAAATACAACTTGTCAAATTTTATGCTATGGTCATTTCATCCTATTGAATTATCTGTATTTTACTTATCAGTATTCTTATTATTATCAGACTCCTGTCACTCTGAAGGATTTAGTCTATATATATTTTTTAATTTTCTCATTGTATTGGTTTTTACTTTTTAATATTAGCTTCATTAATATATTTAAGTAAAAAATGTAGAGATGGGGTTATCAACATAATTAATTTAAGAATTTTTGTTGTTTACCATAACATAGAATGAAATTTTATCAAAAATTTGTTGATTTTTTTTGTTTGTTTACATCTTATCAAAAGATTTTCATATTTTATCAGTGGTTTCAAACAAACTAATCCAGAGCAATACTGTCAAAATTAGACCTAGTGCCACAAATTTATCATTTAAGCATATTTCAAATTTATATTATTTCTCACCTTTAATAGATTTTGTAGATTTGGAATTATGTAGTCCAATGGCTAAACAGTGTATTTACATTTTCATTTTCTTAGATTTACTATAGACATTATAAATATATAGACATATCTTTTCTTTTTCTCTTTCATGAAATATTTTAGAATAATTTTATAAAATTAAATTATAATATATTGAATTAAATTTACTAACACTTCAGATGAAATTATGATAGTGTCATTCCATAAAATTTTTACAAAATTTAGCATTGATTTTTAAAATTGTTTGAAAATTGTTTTACTACAGATTTTTGTAAAAAGTTTTGAAATTTTATGAAATAAACATATAATTTTATGAATTGGAGAAATTGTTTGTAAAATTAACAATGTGATGGAGATTTAAACATTTGAGAAAAATGTTAAATGTATTTATTTAAATGCTTATTGTTGAATGCATTTACTTGTAATATGCTGACATTTTAAAATTGTTAAATAGGTTAATATTAATCCTGCATCTCAAGCCATGGAATTGGAATATTGCTTAAAAAAGGTATTTCTTTTTTAATTATGTATTGCTGATATTTTACTGAATTTGAACACATTTTATTAAATCTGTCTTTGTAATTTTTTATCATACTCTTTTATTTAACTTTTATTCAAAATTCTTACATACTAAAATGTTTAAGATAAAAAATAATACTCTAAATAGTTTTTTATAGCATAGTATCAAATTTTTATACTTTTTATTTAATTTGACTTCTTTTCATATTTGTTTTGATGAAATTGTGTGATCAATTTTTCACTCTCTTCTTGCTATCTGAAATATTCAAATTTATTGGGGATCTTAGAACAATATACTATTTTAATTTTTGACTATCTGGTGATAAGCTAATTTATTAAATTAGTGATGTCTAATTTCTAAAAAAACTGACAAAAATGATTTTATGATTCCATATTTCTTAGAATAATTAATTACAAATGTTAAAAAAAATTGTAATAATTGAAAATTTTGAAAAAAAATTGAAAAAATTATTATTATAAAGATTGAATTAATTTGTTTAGTATACCAATAAGAATATATTTTTTAATATTGATTTCATCAAATTTATTTTTAGTATGATTTTCTCTTCACTTTTACAGTCCCCCTTCTAATTTTTGTTATAATTAGATGTATCTCTCCTAGGTTGGTTGCAAAGGGCTTGTGATATGGGATGTTCTTAAGACTCAAGATTACTATAAGATATTGTGTGATATAATCCCTGATTTACCGAAAAGCACACATGGAAACCTAAAAAATAAAAAGTAAAATTTATTATTATTGATTATTTAATTAAAATTATTAATATTATTAACTTTATTATCTCATCTTTTAAGGTTATGTACTATGTTTTGAAAACTTTTAAACTAAAAAAAATACATTCTTTTTCTTTTTTCAGGTTATCGAATTTGGAACACATAATTATGATTTCTGATAGTAAAAAAGAGTAAGTGTTTGCCTGCATATTTCTTAGTATTTTTATATGTTATTTTTTATACATAAAAATTATAGTAGTACTTAATTTTTTAAAATTTAAATCCACTGGTTTTATGTTGATAAGATTAGAATTTTGTTATTAAGTTTTCACTTCTTAGATTTTTCATTTACTTACTTACAAAGTGTACTAGAATTTTTAAAACTTATGTCTATATATAATATTCTTGATGACAATATAATTTTAAAAAATTAGAAATGAAATGTTATTTGATTGAATAATTTATTTAAAGTTTTCCTTATGAATGGTGCCAATTTATTTTTAAAAGAATAAAATTGATTCCAGGAATCATGAATATTTTTTAATAATTATTAAATGATAAATATTTGTTATTTATAAAAATTTTGAAAATTGTAAATCATAAAGTGACTCTAACACTGATTATTCTTGCTAAATATAATAATTTAGGCAAAAACTGAAAATAAAGTAGAAATAGTAAACTTATCTTTCTTTATTTTCAGAAAAGTTTGTGTCAACTTGTCTACCATTCAAGATTATTTTCTTTGATAGTTTTCATATAATTTGAAAATTTTATTGTTGGAATCTCTGGTACGGTAGTTTCTAATTTCTTTCCAAAGGGAGGGACCATATTTTCTTATGTCACCACTAATATTATATATCAAAATTGTATTGAATAGGGTGACTTAGTCTTATAATAAAAATAGGGACATATCTTTTGTTTTCAAAATTCTGTGTTTTTATTTGATCTGATTTGCCTTTTTCAAAGGAAAAACATACTATATTCCATTTGGTTTCTTTTGCAAAATCATTATTCAGTTGTGCAACTATATTAGCTAATTAGAATTAAATTATAAATAAGCAATTCCTATTAATCATTGGCTTCACATGCATTCATTTTAAGGTTCTTCTATCAATAATGTCTCAAAATCATTTGTTTGATATGAATATGGTAAAAAATACTTTTTTATTTATTTGCTTGTTCGTTTGTAGTGGAATATTAAGTCTCAAGGATGTATTTGAAAGTGCTGATAAAGAAAGTGATACAAAATTATCAGAAGTTGAAAAACTATTACAGTTTGATGATCCTGCAAATATCCAGTTTACATCTGTAAGTTAATAAATTTTTATGTTAACGTTATTGTTATTATGCACAACAGTTTTTCCCTTTCTATATTATTAAATCAATTAAATAAAAAGTTTTTGCCTACTAATTTTCTTCTTATCTTTTAAAAAACTAAACTTATACAGCAGTCATATTTTCAAAACTACATTAAACTTTAGCAGGTACTTAATTTGTAACTAGTACTATAAACAACAATGATCTTTCAGTTTCTTATATTGAGAGATGGAACCAAAGAAATATAATTTTCTATAATATATGAAGTTAAACTTAACATTGTAAATATAATTTTTGTGATATATATCTATGCAAGTTATTACAAATGTTGTTGTACTATCAGAAGGCAGTAAAACACAATTAAACAAGCACATATTGGTGTATAATATATGCTTAGAATTCTAAAATGTGGGGTGGGGGGTGGCTTTCCATCTGGGGGGCATTTTCTGGCTGTCAACACTATGATTTTTTTCCTACTTAAAGTATTTTCGATTTGATTTGAATTAGTATCAAAATTTGTTATGTAACACCAAATTTGTATATTTCTATCAAATTCTGGATGAAATCAATTTGCATGAAGTTTGGCTATCTGAGTGCAAGTGAACATGATAACTTCAAAATACAAAACATTGTATCATTAAGGTTTTGCCCATTGTTTTAGTATTTTAACATATAGACCCATCTCAAACTTTATACAAAATTCATCATTGAACTTTTTATTCTCAATCAATATGAATTTTATTAGGATCTACCCAAACATGAAAAGTAATGTTATTAGTAAAAGTTATATTTATAACCTTTACTAATAATATTATTTTGCCATTGGGTTAACTTGACTGGAACCTTAGAAATTAAAGTATCTTAACTATCGTATAGAATACTAAAATGCCTTTTTGTTTACAGTGAAATTTTTTAAATCAATTGATTATGTAATTAAGTTAACATAAATGGGTTGTTCTTTTAGACTTCATCTGATTGCAGAGAAAAATCAATAATGCCAATTATTTAAAACTGTATGTCATTTTTTTCCATTTCTAGTGATATTTTTACATAATCTTTTATTAATTTTAGGCTTATATTTCAAACCAATTATTTAAAAAATATATTCTACACATTCCTATTTATAAAATATTGCTGTTTATCTAATTTGCTTAAAGAGTATTTTTTCTCTAGGGTTCAACTGGTGCACCTAAAGGAGCAATTCTTACACACCACAACCTTGTGAATAATGCCTTGTTGGCTGGACGAAAATTTGGGTTTAACTTATATGTAAGAAATTATTTTTATATAATTTGTTTTGTATTGCAATCTATTTTCCCTTCAATTTTTAAATGTTATACACTAAACATTAAAAAGTAGAAAACAATTTAAATAATAAAATAATTACCCTGTTTAAGTATTGCAATTAAAGTATGTTTCTAAAAAATTAGTTATTTTAGTTTTAAAAGGGTGTTAAGTTCATATAAAGGTATATTATGCATATAACTAAAATGAGAAATTGCTTTTCGGTTCAAAAAACAGCATTACTAAAAACCTTACGATTAAAAAAAATCTTAAAAAACATTTTGCAGTCATTTAGTATTGATTTTATTCCTTTTTTGCTTCTTCTTTCATGTTAGAAGTTTGAGATATTAAAGGAACAGATTTTGATGGGAGGGTTTTCCATTTGTTTTGTATGTTATTTTTCTCTTTGAAGAACAGCATTCTTTACTTAAATCATCGATATATTGCATAGGAAGTGAAAATAAAAAATACTTAAAAAGTATGCTTGCTGGCTGTGGAAAGTTATTCCAAAATTATTTTGGAATTCTGACATATGATTAAGTATATATTTACTGTAAAGCACAATGTAACTCTTTGCCTCCCCCTTTTTATTTAGCCATCTATACATCAAATTCGTAGTCACTGAAATCTTTGAATTAGATTCCTTTTTAACACCCTAATCTGATTTTTTGTTATATTTTTTGACCCTTGATCACAAAGATTTCCTCCAAATAGATGGCCAGCACGCCTAAATAAAGAAAGAAACTGTGCTTCTAACATCATTCATGCTAGAAGTTTGAGATTTCTCTGTTTTATGGAGTGTGCTTAAAAAACTTGCTATTTAGCATTTTTCAGGGAAGGAGAAAAGAATGGCAAAGCATTTGGCAGTGTGTCTCTACTAAGCAAACTTAGTGCACAGCCGAATTATCTCACAAATATGTTCTTTGTATTATTTTAAAATTCGAAGAATGATCTTTTTAAAGCATTCCTGTGTAATTTAAGGCTTAGTTTCGAAAATAATTTTTTATGCAATTAGATTCACTATTAGTTTTGAAATGCTATAATGGAATTCATATTTGAACATTAAAACATTCAGTTTAGTGCTTTTGCTAATAATTAAC
The DNA here is from genome assembly GCA_026289955.1 of Argiope argentata. Classification (NCBI taxonomy): domain Eukaryota; kingdom Metazoa; phylum Arthropoda; class Arachnida; order Araneae; family Araneidae; genus Argiope; species Argiope argentata. Next base: position 96,678 of record JAOUZG010041124.1, on the reverse strand, counting down.
ACTATAATAGGATTTTCATTTCACTGTTTTTAGTTTGCATATGTTCACTTTAATTTACAGTAAATTAATATAATTGAGTTCATGTTTTTCAGTCATAACAAATAAGGAAGTGAATTTTTTTTAAAAAAAGAGCATTTTGAATACTGGTCAAAAACATTGTAAATTTGAGAAATTTCATTTTTTTTGTCGAGAATAAGCCCTTTAAAGTAATATCCTTTCATTTAAAGTGATATTTTTTTAATGTAATTATGTTAAATTAGTCTAAAAGTAAGATATAATTAAGTCATTGAACAAAAATAAATATTTAATTTCAAAAAGAACAAAAGGCATACAAAAAATGCACAGATTATCAGTATTGGAATCCATTTCAGTTTCCTATTGTAAAATAGAAGCAAAGAAAATTTTTCAAATGTATTTGATCAGAAAATAAGATAAAAAAGTTCAAGTTGACTGAAAAGCATTTGGTATTTGTTTGGGTCGCCGTTGGCTTCGATCACAGCAGCCACTCTGTCAGGAATGGAATCTACAAGGTTTTACAACACTTCTTTCAGTATTCCATGGTGTCAAACTTTAGTTATTATTTCCTGATTTCCTCATTTTATTCTGGGAGGATTCTCAGTTATTTTTTTCCCCATTATCCTCCATAAATTCTCAATGGGATTTAAATGAGACGATTTTCCTGGCTGTGCGAGAACGTTAATACCATATTTTTCAAATGCAGCTTTAAATTAAAATAACGAATGTTTCAGTATAGAGGTCAGAACTGAAATGAAATGAAATTTAAAATTGATTGTAAAGTTTGTTTTACCATTTTCGATGTATTGCTGGGTTTTATATCTTGCTGAAATATCTATTTCTGTCTAGGGAGCATTTTACTTGCACTACGAAGCATTTGATCCTTCAGCACACCAACATACTTGTCACCATTCATGGTTCCCTGTACAAAATAAAATCATCCAATTGACTAATTTGCATGCACCGCATACCTTTATGTTTTCTGAGTATTTTGATGTACAAATCAAGCATTCTGTCCTCATGATCTCTTTTGCTTTAGGCCAATGTGACCAGACTTATTAGACATTAAAGAGATTCCTTCGTTGCAGAATATAACTTGCCTCTATTCTGAAATGCTCCAATTTTTGTGCACCTTGGTCTACTCCAATAATTTTTTTCCACGCTGTTTTTGTCATTGTTAGGGGTTTTTCTAGGTACTTGTAATCAGCTTCACAGAGCCTTCTGTGAGCTGTTCTGGGATTGGCAATGACGGACGTGGACTTATTCCATTTTCTTGAGTGGGTAATAGAACTTGATAATCTAATTTTACAGCCCGATCGCGTGAATGTAGTATTAACACGTTTAGAAGATAACCTCAGACTACCACTTCTAGACTTTTTTTAAAAAAATCTATGGTTCCTTCGATTTTAAATCTCTTTATGAAGTGTGAAACTGTTGACTCACTGCTGTCACACCGATGAGCAATCCTCACATTTGAAATGTTTTCTCTGTGCATTGAAATATCAGCCTGGCGCTTCTTACGAGTTAATCCACAAATCTCAATAAAAAATGATGAGTTTAAATTGAAATTCAACACATCGACAGAGCGACAAACGAAAAATGAAATCCTTCACATTCGGAACGATTTTATAACTAACCACCGGGATAGTACAATCATAGCAGACGATTTCTTCACAAGGGATGGCACAATAGCTTGAAACTTCACTACAATTTTTTTCTAGAAAAAAAAAAACCCACTCAAAAGGAAATATATATTACTTTTGGGGGTTATTAATGAAAAAACGTGAAATTTCTCAAACTTGCAATACTTTTGACCAGTAATACTTTTTAATCGTTTAACATCCTAAAATTCGATATTCTTGGCGAACAAGCTAATCGCCAAAGACAATTAATATTAAGATAATGCTTAACTCTGTGCCACGTTCTATCCTTTAAATTTTAAATTCAAACAAAAAGTATATACAAATAACCTATTTAGACATAGAATAATAGTTTGGATAGGATTCACAAGTTGATTTTCATGAAGTTTTTATTTATCGTTTGATTATCACCCCCGCTGGAACACTGAGCCGCTATAGCTCTGAAAAGTGCGTCTAAGCGCGCACTGCAATGAAGCGCAAAAATGTGAAAAACAAGAATTTGATGATTTTTTTTTAAATGTCATGTTTCCGTAGAAGATTTAGCAGTATCGAAGGTGCACCAAAAGAAGGTATGCTCATGTTTGCTATTGGAAAATAGTTTTTAAGCATTTTGATGCTTCGGAAAAAAGAATATAAATTCCTCCATTTTCAATATAATATATTTACAAAAAAAATGTATATTTAAAATTGAGAATAAACTCTACTATATGTGCCATGTGTTCAATAAACACTTATGCTATTTTATAAAATAAACGTTAGCAGAACTTAAAATAAAGAGCAGGAAACTCCGTTCAGCTCTAAGTAAAGATGGCCAAACTATTGTTAAGAAAATAAAACCACAATACTTCGAACCCATAGAAAGGGGTAGTCATTTGTAAGAAATATGACCCGCCCAAACACTATTCTTTGAATTGAGTTCGTTTCAAAAGAATTCTATGGATTGCGTTTTTATCTCATTGTATTTTAAATCTTTTTTCTATACCAGGCACAAAAGGATAAAATATTGTAATTGCCGAAAAAATCACACCTCGAGATTTCCAACAGCCTCATTGTAGTGATTGGATTTTGAAAGCGTTAGGAAATAAGCGTTCATAGATGGTGCTAGAAAACCAGCGCGAGTGTAATTGAAAGAGTGATGTCATTCGGAGGTTTGGCTGTGAGAGAAGAGGAGTTACTGAGCAGAGTAACTCGGTCGAATCTGAAATAAATCTGTTAAGTTTTTCTATTTGCTTATTTATTTTAAAAGCACTCACGAACCAGCCACGACATTTGGCGCAGTCGGTAGGATATGAGAATTGAGTGCTATTTTTGACGAATTTGAAATCGAACTTTATTCGATAAAAGTGTGCTTTCGGTATCGATATGGCCTTCCTAGGCTGTGCGAAAAAGGATAATTTGAAGTTGTTGGCGGAAGAGCTGGGTGAAACTGTTTCATTAGAGATGAAAGTTGTGGACTTAAAAAAATTAATTACTGGAAGTAAAAATTATGGGGAAGAGTTTGTGAGGAAACAAATGATATTGTTACGTTTTTAGCGTAGCGGGATCGGATTGAATGGACTTTATTTGAAGACAGCACAAACACATTTATTTACAGCTATTTACAGGTATATACAGGATGACTTGGAAAAGTAAAACTTCAGAAAACACAATTCAGCAATAATCAGTCACTTACAGCGTAAATGCAAGTCTTACGCACAATAAACACGGTTTGCAAAACAGCTATAGTATAGCACAGCAACAGTCAATCACAACGAGCTCAATAACACAGCGTTAACAGCAAACGCAAACACAGCTCACTAATAACAAGCGAAAAGCTACAAGTAAGCGAAACGCTTCTCTTCTCAAAGAGAGATTCACTGCCAAAAAGCGGCAGTCCGTCTCTTATATAGCCGGCGAAAGTACCGAGAGGCTTCGGCGATCACCGAGAGAAAACGCGGCGCTGCCAGAATTGACTCGGGGTTACCAGAATATTCCTCCCGCCAAGTCAACTCGGCTGGCGCGGAGCGCCTTGTGATGCGCCGCCAACGTTTTCACCTCTGGCGAGCGTTTCGCCTGTTTGTAACAATATTTATCATAGAAGATAGAAAAGAGAGAGAAGAGCGGGAATTGCAGGAGAAAAAGGCCCTAAAAGAACGAGAATTCGAACTTGAGAAACTCAAGCTGCAATATTCCAGTATATCCGTGGATGTCGATTTACCAACTCCCAAAATATAACTCAGGCATGTGATGCAGAATTTCGATGAAAAGAACAGTGATTTCAGTTTATATTTGCTGTTGTTCGAGAGGCAAGGGGAGTGGGCTCAAATAAAACGAGAAGATTACGTGTCGCATCTATTAGGATTATTGCCATCGGATATAACCCAACTCGTCGCTCGAGAGCCAATCGAGAAAGTCAAGGACTATGACTATATCAAGAGTTTACTGGTGAAACGATTTAAACTCAGCCCGGAAAAATTCAGGCAAAAGTTTATGACTCATTTTAAAAGACCGGAGACTACCTGGTGCGATTTTACTTACGAACTTAAAAATTGTTTTGAGCAATGGATTTTTAGGATGTAACGGATAGCGATAGTACGTGTGTGTTGATTGCGGTAGGCCCGAACTCCCAATCTTATGGTTGGTAGTCCAGTAACATATCCGTTGGGCCAAAAGTGCACTTCGGTCCGAGCGATGTTATCTGGCTTATATGTATAGCAATTACCACAGAGTATCTCCCCAGTGAGTTTTGGCGAACGATACTTATGTGAGTTGGTGGTGATGTTAACAACTTGCCGTATTTAATGCGCGTCTAAAGCTTTGAGTCGCCAATAGAGGGCGCCACGACAGTTGAATGAAGCTACGTGTGAAGGTTGGTGGTGATGAGCAACTTGTCGTATTTAATGCGCGTCTAAAGCTTTGAGTCGCCGATAGAGGGCACCACGACAGTTGAACGAAGCTATGTGCGAAGGTTGCGTTTATCCAAGGTCGGTCGCCAGGTTCACCATTGTAGGCGGATGACGCTACGCCCGAACTCCGAATCTTATGGTTAGTAGCCGAGTAACAAATCCGTTGGGCCAAAAGTGCACTTCGGTACGAGGGATGTTATCTGGCTTATATGTATAGCAATCACTACAGATTCAAGGATTGGAAATAACTACTTTTTAAAGTTTGTTGGGTTTAATCATAACAGAACAGATAAAACGATAGGTACCTGTGGATATTAAAGAACATTTTATTGATGTTTGGTCACAATTCACGAATCCAAACGAAACTGCAAGCAAATTAGATGATTATGAAAATGTGCGATCAAACAGTGTAAGGAAGAGGAAAGGACTATATCAAGAGAATAACTTTTTTAAACATCAAACCTACGACGAAAGAGAAGAGAGACATTTTTTGGAACGGAAATATGTACCCCCACATCAACGAGAATTCAGAAACAAAAAATTTCATTAAAACGAAACTACAAGTTCAAGAAAAGCAACGAGAGACTATTACGTTTGTGGATTGTCGCATCTTGCTAGAGACTGTCCAAATAGGCATAAAGAATCGCAGTTGAGAGAATCTGCGACAGAAAAGAAACGGGAAGACATTTTAACCGCGGAAATTCAGTCGGAATTAATTAATGGTGAAAAAAGCTTAAATATCAATCCTTGATATTTGTGTGGACTGAATAGAAAACTGAAAACTCTAGTTGACTCAGGTGCTATGATAGCAGTTTTAAATTCTAAATATGTGTCAAGTGAACAAAAGGAAAAATCATTTAAAAAAGTGCATTTGGAGAAAGGATTAAAGCTACTCTTTCGAGTTTTCAAATATCATAAAAAGATAAAAACAACGAAGGATTTTCCAGGCCTAATGAGATAGTTGCAGCTGTTGCGGATAAGATTCAAGAGCAGTTCATCCATACACCTGCTCTATGAGTTCATCCTCCCCTCTGTATTAAATTTATTGGGGGAAAGCATAAACCACAGCCGCAGCCAAAACTCGTCTGGGTTGGAGGCATAGATACCAGCTCTATGGTTGGAGGCGCCGATGGAAGAGAGCTTTGATGAATTTATGATTTCTTGTGGAGTGAGTCAGAGCGATGAACAACCGAGCGGAAATGAAAGCGATTCCTTGGATAAGAAAAACAAAATTAATGCGTTGAAAGAAGAACAAAAAAAAAAGTGATACTTTGCAGTCCGTAAGAAAAAATGTATCGCTTGGAAAAGGAAACTTTTTTATGAATGATGAATTAATATTCCACCGGGATAAAATATTAGACGAAAAAGTGATTCAGTTGGAGATAAGAGACTGCAAATTCTTAAATTAGCCCATGAATCAATTTTAAAAAGACTAGTGAAAGTATTAAATACAGTTTTTATTGGCCAAATATGACAGATGATATTAAAAACTTTTATAAATCCTGCAAAGCATGCCAGTTGAGGAGTTCGGAAAAAATTATGGAAAAAATTCATATTACTCCTGTTCTCCGTCCGGAATTGCCTTTTGAGATAGTAAACAGAGACCTAATAGGACCCATTGAGCCCCCTTCTGTTCGTCAGCATAACTATGTATTGTTTCTAACGGACCAGCATTCGCGATGACCGGAGGCTCTCCTTTTTCGTTCGTTAACAGCTAAAGCTACGTGTGATGCTTTATTGGAGATATCCATGCGGACTGGAATACCCAATG
>JAOUZG010041124.1:49067-85367 GCA_026289955.1 Argiope argentata | reverse complement strand
CCAAGCTTTTTTAAAGAACATTTATCAGTTTTTACCGTGAGAAAAAAAGCGAATATTTCGAAGATAAGGACCCTTAATTATCTCACTTAATCTTATCAATGCGAGAAACGCGCATTCTCTATAGCCCCTCTAGATGCACGCCAAGTTTTCCTGCCAAAGGTGATTAAATCCCAGTAAACCTACCATGTGAGCGCAAAAGACACCCTCAAATGAGTTAGCTCTAATGGGATTGAGAGCAAGTGACACAATCCCGTCATTCAGAGATTTGGCTGTGAGAGGAGAGGAGTTACTGAGCAGAGTAACTCGGTTGAATCTGAAATAAATCTGTTAAGTTTTTCTATTTGCCTATTTATTTTAAAAGCACTCACGAACCAGCCACGACACTCATGTTTTGAGCCAGACAAGAGAGAGAAAAGAGTTATTTCAGTTTGTTAAGACCGTGATTTAAACCCGTGGCTGTACGGCGTTTTAACACTGAGATTATAGATTTCTATCAAAGGAAACAATGTGGAAGAAATTCGGTTTCAGGAGGTCTGTCTGTCTGTTTGGTATTTGCTTGGTGATTTTAATTTGAAAATTAAAAATTATTATCAAATTTTCAACTCATTCAGGTAAATGCAAAAACCGAGATTCATACGTGATTTTTTAAAAATGTTCATAAACAATATTTTGAACACAACACTCTATATTTTTGAATAAATCGAGGGTAGAACACTTAATTTTGGTTGAAATAGTTATTATTGTTTTAGTTCTGAATTTGTTTCAAATTTGTACTTCCTATCTCGATATCACCATAGCTCAGGGGTCGGCAACCTGCGACTCGCGAGCCGCATGTAGCTCTTTTGATGTAAAGTTGCAACTCTCCACTTCCATACGAAGAATCAATAATTTACTATCAAAACCCTTAAAAAATAAGAAAATATATTTTTGAGTGCGTAATCTCTAGCTTCTATTAACATAATCGTTACTTACAAATCGCGATGCTTAACATGACTGTGATGAGATAAATTTGAACCATTGTTTTGACCTTAGAGACGAGACTCCGTAATCACGTTTTCTGACCTACTTTTGCACAAAGTGAGATGGCTTTGCGGAGGTAATGCATTGCAACGTTTTGCTTTGTGCTTGAGGGAAATAAAAAAAATTCTTCAATGAAAAAAACATTGGACATCCCGAACTGGAAGAAGACAAATAGCTGTCAAAATTCAACTTCATGGTAGATACCACAATGAAATGAATCTAAAACTTCAAGGAAAGGGCAATCCGCCTACACTTTGCTTGAAGAAATAGTTTGTTACGAGAAAAAAAATACTTCTTTTTGTTGGAAAACTGAAGAACGGGAAATTATTTTATTTTAAAATTCTGAAGCAATATCGTGATGAGACCAATGCAACTATTGACATAAATTACTTCTGAATAACTTTAAAAAACATTAAGAATTGATTTAATGAGGGATTTGAGCAATTCAAAATAAACAAATTATTATGAACTCGCGTTTATAATAATTCCTCTCAACACAAATACTAATGAGACTAACATTGAGTCATTTGGAATTGATGCGAAAGGCTTGTGGAGTGGCAAGTTCACAGAACTCAAGAACAAGTTAGGGGACTAGAAATGCATGCACATCGTGCAGCACACGTGGACTGCTTTAAAAGAAATTCCGCAAGTTGAGACCCTCATATTGTACGCATGTAATAGACTTCCAGAATGCTAAAGTGAAATGAAGAAGTAGGCATACGAAGTGCTGATGATCTTCGCGTCGACATATTCTTGAGAAAAAGTGTTCTCTTGCATAAATATAATAAAAATTAAATTTAGAAGTCAATTAACTAATAGAATCGTGCTTGAAACTTAAAACAAAAAGCTAGCTATAAGCCAGATTTAATTAAGCTTTTCAAAGGCACGTAAAGCCAATGCCTCCATTGATGAAACTATCTATGTTTGTATTTTTATATGAATGAAGATTATTCCGTATTTAAAACCTCTTGTTTTAAATCAAAAATCTAATGTATATATGCAAATGCTATAATATTAAATCAAAAAGTTTTAGTGGCTCTTTAAAAAATGGAAAAATTCATAAATTGTTGCAATGGGGCTTCTGTTTCAATAGGTTGCCGACCCCTGCCATCACTCGTTGCTTTAAATAAAAAAATGTTTGTAAATTTTCTAGAAACCTGTTGTGTGCTGTCATCTTCCTCTGTTTCATTCTTTTGGATGTGTCCATGGATCTTTGGCTTCAATATTTTATCAAGGGACGTGTGTTTTCCCATCTCTTACATTCGATGCGGTTGCGAGCTTAACAGCAACTGAAAATTACAGGTAAAACACAAATTTTCGCAAAAAAAAAGAAGTCTGCACTGTAATTTTTAAAACTAAATGCATTTACTGTTGGAGAAAAATCAAATTTCATTTCTTAATAATTTGATAAGGGATGGTACATTTTCAATTTGTATGTATTACCTAATTGTATCTGATGCGGCTTATACTATGTCAAGTATAATTTATTTTTCTCGTAAATGATTTTTTGTTGATTTTTAATGCTAATTTTACTCAATGTCAATTTAAAATGGTTTCCCTTTTTTTAATTAGTGCTGACAACAAATAATGAAGGGCGCTAGTCGTATATTTCTTATCGAAACAAGTGTACCCAACTTGAGTCACATGATTTGGGAAAAGTCTGAGAGTAAGAATACCTTTTTTGGTGCCATATCGCAAAACTCAAAATCTGTCACAGCTTTTGCTCCCCGGCATTCGGTCCAGTCGATTTATTGTCTATTAATTCTATTGGCAGCACTCTGTTGACGCCACTTCGCGTCTCTTTCCTCTATCACCATTCCATGCTGCATGTCACTCGTCGTCATTTGGTATTTCATCTTTTCACTGGAACTACAGTATCTCGAAAATGGACTAAATCGAGGGCGAGCATTTGGTTACATCGAGAGGATGCCCTTTTTATATAATTTAGAAAGACATTTTAGAGCTCAAATGTAGAAACAATGTCACAACTGCTGAGACGAGTTGAATCTACAACCAGTCAAAGAAATCTAGTGACGCGGCGGATGTCAAAATAAATGCTCTTATTAATAATATCGAAGAACAAATAAGTGAAAAAAGGCAGGCTATGATTATCAGAATGAATGAAAGGATAGAATTTGTCATCCAAACAATGAAAATCAAAATGGAAGAGCAAATTAACTTGGCCCTTGGAATGTTTGAAAAATTGGTGTAATCGCTGTCACATAACTTAACAGCAATGAGTAATCTTGGGACAAAAATCTTTCTCAATGAAGAAAGAAGCATTAGAAAAGATAGGCAAAACATCTGTAGGGACTTTGGTTAGTTCTTGGTTTCGTTCCTTGTCCCCACCTTTTTTTGTTTGGGTTTTCAACCCCCCCCATATTTCATGCGGGTTTTTTTCCCTATGTTTTTGTCGTTTTCTTTTTTACAATGTCTTTCATACAGTAGAATTGTAAAAGTCTTAAAAGCAAACACACACACACACACACGCCGTAAAGTTTTTCTTTTTTTTAAATCTAAATTCTGTATTTTTTTAGAAACATTCTTTAAGCACGAAGAGCACTTTCTATGTTCAATTAAAAATGTTTTATTTAGATAAGCACGATCGGCCTCGAGGTGGTTTAATTACCGTTATTTCAATAAACGCATCTGATAGAATTATCCCAATTAGTTCTACATACAATGGCAGCCATGAAATTCTTGCAGTTAAAGTTTTTCATAAAGGTTTAAATTTTATTATCATTAACTTATATGCTCCTCAAGTACTCAATATAGAAAATGTAAAAGGTTATTTTGATTCTTTCTCCGTCCCTCTTAGTATATTTGGCGGCTTTAATCTCGACCACCCTCCTTGTGATTCAAATAAATCATCTCCTCTAAGCAGGGCCCAACTTAGCCGAGTTGGAGCCAGGGGCAAAAACTTCTGTAGGGCCCCCTTAGCCTCATTACTTTAATAATGAAGAACATTCATTTAAGAAGGAAACGTAAAATAAAATTTTTATTCGCTTTGCCCCCCCCACAGTAATGGCGGGGCCCGGGGTAACTGCCCTGTATGCCCCTGTCTTAGTCAGGCCCTGCCTCTAGGCAGTGATTTCGTAGAATGGCATCTTAATTCCAGTCTTGTCCTCCTTAATACTTCGAACCCAACGTATGCCACTTGTACTAAATAGAATCTCTGCCCCCCCCCCCCTTTAAAGCCCTAAGTTGAAAGCAGCTTCTAATAATCCTTTTTACTGTTTTTTTAATGACATTTTTGCAGGGATATTAAAAGGAAAGAAGCATTAGAAAAGATAGCCAAAACATCTGTAGGGACTTTGGTTCCTCTTTTTTCTACCTCTTCTTTTCGGGTCTTTCAAGAGACTTTTCTTTCCGAAACTGATTTCTTTTTCCTATCCGAACAAAGTTTTTTTCCGTACACACAGCCAAAATAGACCGGTAGATGGTCTTCTTATTGGCATTCCTGCTAACATGTTCGGAAGAATAATTCCCTACAATATAAGAGAAGATTTCAACTTGGAGCTTTTAGTTGTTGAAGTACAATTCCAGAATACCAAATTCAACATTATTAAATTACTAGCTGCCCCGACAGACTTCGTACTGTCTCAAGTTATTGGGCTTTCGTAGCCTAATTACGTATGTACGTGTTTCACAGCACTTAGAAAATAAAAAGAATCGTTTAATACATAAATCCTTTCAAGAATAAAATAAACACATTAAGAGCTCTTAATGCCGCATTAATGTATAAAAAAGAATTTTTATCCCTAAGAACAACAACAATAAAATAATTTTTTTATCAGAACACAATCAATATAAACATGAAAAAATGAAACAACATCAAATAAAAATGAACAAAATGATATTCATACACGTTTGGAAAAGTTGAGTTATGCCTTAATACTAAACAACGATTACTTACAAAAATAAGTTATCTATTTCGTACATTGAAAAACTTAAATAATAATGTAATTATATTTTCATTGTAAGGCTTTATAGTACACGATATTTTTTGTTTGATTATTTGCCGCGTAAACAAATAAATTTGACGGTTTTCCAACGCGGCAACATACAACTGTCCATGAGAGAAGCATGGGTTTTCAAGATTAATGCCGCAGAAATTCAACGATTGACCCTGGGATTTATTTATGGTCATAGCGAAAGCAAGCCGCACTGGAAATTGCAGTTGTTTAAATTCAAATGGTACATCAGTTGGTACAATTGGGATGCGAGGTATCAACACATCTTCTCTCCTATATTTTCCGTATAGAATGGTTGCTTCGATCACATTGTTCAGTAATGTTTTTACTGCTAGCCGTGTGCCATTACAAAGACGTGGTGGGTTGATATTTCGCAACATAATGACCACCGATCCTTGAACACGACTCATTGCACGTGATTCTAATATTTTAATCCTTTCAATTTCATTTCGTTCTTCAAGTTGCTGTGCAGTCCAAGTAGATTGAAAATTAGCTTGGTTTGTAGCATTTCTAGTTCTACGGCCGAAATTGCTACGCCCGCGTCTTATAGGTGGTATGGGTCTAAATGTAAACTCACTAAACAAATAAAGTTACACTAACAACAGTTACACAACGCTAACAACAGTTGGTTTTCAAGACATGCGAAAATTTAAAAACAGCTTGGAAAATGCCGCGCTCAGAGGAATAAGTGACACACAAACTCTTTTCTTTTTTTCCCTTCCTTTTTTTGTACACGCCCTTTTTTTTCTTTCTATATTTTTTTTAAACTTTTCTTCCTACAAACCCTTTTTTCCTTTTCTTATTTTTTTTTCTTCGCTGCCTAGACTTTATTTTGAGCAGGAATAGATAAAATATCCATACAGACTAAACACCAAAAAAAATTAATAAAAAAGAATCGTTTAATATATAAATCCTTTTAAGAATAACATTAACACATTAAGAGCTCTTAATGTCGCATTTATAAAAAAAAAAGAATTTTTATTTTTAAGAACAACAAAAAAAACTTTATATCAGAACACAATCAATAGCAATATTAAAAAATGAAACATCATCAAATAAAAACGAAGAAAATGATATTCACGTCCGTTGAGAAGAATGTTTTTAATCAGTATAATCAGCTGCATAAAAGCAAGTATTTTCTTTCTTTTTTAAACTTCCCGTTATCTATGAATGAAAACCAACTGACTTCGCGTATTTCTTTCTAAACAAATCATAATTTATTACTTCCTGCTATCTCACTCAGTTGGTGTGGGGGAAGGAAATGAATATTTTTGGCGGGAAAGTAAGAAAAGTGTCATTTTAACTATTTTCCACGCAGTTTTTTAATTTTTTCTCTCCATAAGAACCATCCTCGTGTCTTAACGAAAATATTTTTAAAAAATTAGCCGAATCGGTCGAGCCGTTCTCCAGTTTTGCGCTTAGCAACGCATTTCGAGCTGCATTTTTATTATAATAGATAGATATGTTCTGCAAAATTTTGATATTGATCAAGCAAAACACTTCTTTGATTCCCTAACTTTACCTACTTTCGTCTTCGTCGATTGTAATTTGCACCACGCCCTTTGGGGAGCATCCCGTTCATCTTCGCTGAGCAAAGATTTCGTTGATTGGCTAACTTATTCACATATCATAATTCTCAATACAACTATTCCCACGCGCAGATCTTTAAGAACTCAATCATTCCTAGATATTATTCTATTCATCTGATGTTCATAATCAAACCTCTTGTTATGTAATGGATTCAACTTTTGATAGTGATCACAACCCGATAGTTATTTCCTGGTCGGTTATAAAAAATGTCAGTTGCAACTTAAAAACAATTAATTGGACGGGGATCACGCAACAAACACACGAATTTTTTAATAATGCTAATCAATGTTAATTGAAGGAATTACAGTGAATACAACTAAGATAATTATCCAAAATACTTCATTTAAACTACTGTCGCATAAGTCTTATCCTCCATTATGAAATCTTTTTTTGCTCTAATTATGAAAAGCTCAACAAGTACTTTCGGGAAAAAGCTATCAAAAACATATCTGAAACGAACTGGATAAAACACAAAAAATTTGCAAGTCGTTTTTGTTTTTATGTTAAAAATGCTAAAAGAGAATATTGGGAAAAATTTGAATAATATCTCGTAATCCGAAAATTAACTTTAAAATTTTAAATAAACTTTCGAATCGCACAAATCCAAGCTCTAAACACAACATTATTATTATACAAAGCAGTTTATATTTGCGATTTTGCTCATCAAAGTGAGTTATTAGCCAAGGCTTTTTCTAATCAAAATACGAAAATGGAATCTATTCCCTTGTCTTTCTCTGAAATAAATAACTTTCTCAATAGCAAATTCGAAATGTGAGAACTTAAGAAAGCAATTCACAAAACTAAAAACTCTACTCCTGGAGCTGACAAACATCCCAGCCATCTGGTTCAAAAATCTCAACAACGATCAATTTCAAATGACCTTGAAACTATATCAACATCAATTTGATTCAGGTGACTTCCTCAGACACTGGAAACATGCTCTAATTATTCCGATTCCGAAACTTAACAAAGACAAAACCAAAGTTTCTTCCTATCGGCCCATTGCTCTAACCTCAGGTGTTTTTTTTTTTTAATGTCTTTGAACGCCTACTCACGCAATGCATTACTTGATTCTTAATTTGTAACCAAGAAGTACACAGTAGCGTGCATGGTTTCATATCCATCAGAGATAACCAAACTGCAATTTCCAATATTCAGGCAAAAATCACCAAAGCTCACGAAAAAAAAAGTACTGTATTTCTATGAATCTCGATATAAAAAGGGCATATGATTCTGTTTGTAAAGACAGCCTTATTTTATAATGCTTTCAGCTTGGTATAACAGGCAACATGGCAAAGTGGTTAATCAACTTCCTTCAAGCCAGAACTTTCCAAATTCGCTGAAGGCACTCGCTTTCTAGTAACAGAACATTGAACAAAGTGTTGCCTGAGGGCAGTGCTCTGTCCCCAATTCTATTCGTTATCTTTGTTCATAATTTCCATGAAACTATAGAGAAAGCGATCTAATGTACACTTTTTGCAAGTGATATCTTTGTCTTCTGCACCTACCATTCCTGGGAAATCAGTAAAAAAAAATCAAAATACAAAGGGAAACATATACAAGTGATACAATTATTTGAAATTAGAAATTACTCCCGATAAAAGTGCAATTGCTCAATTGTCCAAGAAAAAAATCGCAACTTATCCACGCATTTCTTATGCGGGACACCTTTTAAAATAGAATGAAACGATCAAATTTCTCGATATTCATTTTTCTTAAAAGGAGAGACTCAAAAACTCAGAAATCATGCGCTTAAAAAAAACAAATGGTCTCAAAATATTCGAATAAAAAAAAACCCATAGCCTCAGAACTAATGATATTATCAGTGTCACAAATAATAGCATTTTCAGCATATTTTACTATGGTTGTACTGTAATCAAAAAACACAATTTACAAGTATTCAACTCAATCTATAACTCTAATTGTTTTAGGTCTCCCAAATTGGACCCGACTGTTGTACTTCTGAAAATTGCTTCTCAGGAAATGCTATCAGAAAAAATCAAGCGACTAGATTCCCAGTTTTTTATTAAGCAAATAGCTAGTGATGTACATTCCTCCTAACAGAGTACTCCCATAATATTCGAGAAACTCAATTAACTTCCAAAGAAAAAAAAATTATTGTCGTTTATTTTTAAGAATTAAAACCTCTCTGCCAGCCAAATTATCACCTTGCCTGAAAACCCATCGAACAACTCGAATCACTTTGAAATTTTTCTTATTGATCTTAAATTTCAAAATAAAAATTTAAGTTTGATTGAAATTAATAACTACTTTAAGGAATGCATTCGGAATTCCTTTCCTGATCATTTTATTGTTGCTACTGATGCATCCAAAACTCTCCAGCACACTTCAATTGCTGGTTTTTCTTCTAAACGAAAATTTATGTTTCGAATCCATCCTATCAATTCCATTTTTACTGCAGAAAGTTTAGCCATTGCTGAAGTATTAGATTTTCTCGCTGTTCCTGGAAAACATTGTCTGATTCTTACAGAAAACTACTCAACACTCACATCATTGAAGAACATTTCGCTTCAATCTCCAAAAATTATCCAACGTGTAGTATCCAGAGTTGAAATTTGAATAAAAAAATGTCCTTCCTGTGAGTACCTGGTCATTCGAATATAATCTGGAATATAATTTGGCAAAGCTTGCAGATCGCTTTGCCAAAGAAGTTACAGAAAATGCCCCTTGGATTGAATGGATCTCTCCTGCAGATATTATTTCAAGCCTCAGGAAAGAGAAGCATCAGATCACAATAAATAATTACATAAACAGTAGATATTTCATTTCCTTAGGTGACATCCCTGGAATTAAAACACTGTCTGCCTGGTCCAAAAATCGAAAGGAAGATGTTTTTTTGCTAGCAAAACAATTATAACACCAGGACTTTTGAATCATTTTTACCTTCCTAATGATCCACTTTGTCACGAATGTACATACAATCTTCTCATGCAAAAAGTATACATTTTATAAAGACAAACTATGGCCTTTTCTCCAGTTAGATAAACAAGATATCTTCTTCAAAAATGTTCAGGTTAAAATTACTGCAAACAAGACCAATCTGCAAGTTTCTCTTCAAGCGATGAAGCACTTCAACATCTACTGCATTTATTACCCCCTTCTTTTTTAGCCTTTTTTTTTTTTTTTTTTTTTTTTTTTTTTGAGTCTCTCCTTACTTTATTATCATTCCGAGTTGCCGGAACGCTCTGGTTTATTGTATCTCTTCTTTCCAATTTTCGAAAAAGCTCTAAATCGCATCAGCCGACTCATTGAAACTGACTGAAACTTCAATTTGTTTTTGTGTGTTTGTTCTCTTGCTTTTCATTCAAGCTGTTTAAGTATTTTATTACCCAAAACTTTTGGTTTTCAGAATCATTTGTGCCTTATTTTTTACATTCAAGTTGTTGTTACATTCACTTATTCTCTAAAACTGAAAGTTTCCGCTTATTTTGATTTATTGATCTTAAGTTGCTTGTTAAGTTGCAAATGCAAAATAATGATATTTTCTCTTTAACTCCCCTCCCCCTATTGCTTACTTTTTAGATTTTTTTCTTCTTATTTAATATTTCGTTTTAACTGATGTTCTGGTGTTAGCTTGCTTTGTAATTTCTTTATATTTTCTGCAGGTGTTCTGTTGTTTTCGGAACTCCAACTATGTATGTTGACATGATTCGTAATTTCCAGTCTGGAAAATTTAATATTGGATCTTTAAAGCAAGGTATTTTCACTCATGTTTATTTATGTAGCTTGATTTGTTTTTCATGTTTCTACAGATGGGATTTTTTTAACCGTTTTATCAATAACTCTTATATGGTGGGATTCTGAATTTCTCTGTTTATTTGTACTTGATGACATCACATTTTTCAATATCTTACTTAACTGATTATAATTAATTAATTACAATTAGTTAATTGATAATTTCATTAAATTTAGATCGCACCATAGTGAAAATTTGAGAAAAAATATATTTCACTATTCCAAAATATTTATTATATTTCATTATAAATTAGAGTGCAAATTTAAAAACAATTGATTAACTATAGTTTCTGTTGCTGTCTTTTCCCTCGGCTATTAAAAAATATTTTTAAAAGTATTTTTATTAAATTTATCCTCTGTGTTTTTCTTCATTCGAAGGAATCATTGGCGGAGCCGCAGCAAATGCGTCCCTTGTTAAAGATATCAGAGATATCCTCGACATACCTCATCTCATGGTAAGTTGTGAATAGACGATTTCCTCGTGCTTTGCTGATAAGCTGTCGGCGGAGGGGTGAACAAGCTATGAAAACGTCAATCAAAAACATAGTGAACTAGAAGTTCGCCCGGTAATAAAGAGAGGATTGTGCTTGTCTTTGATGGCTTATATATCACTTATATATAAGTGCACTGCTTTAAAATAAATATGCCGGTTGTATTTTCAGTCTTGTACCTAAATATAAGACTTATGTGTTGTATATAGTTGTGCTTATAGTTTGTGTAATCATTTCAACGCACATTAAAAGCGAATACAGTTTGTTTAGGGAAATATAATCTTTTAAAAGGATCTTGAATCACGAATTCGGTGGTAGGAAATTTGTACTTTTATCAAAAGAGGAGTCCCATTCAACTTCATTCTTCTGATATATGCGTTCCCTCTCTCGCCGTAGCTTATTTAGACGACTGCCTAACAATACAAATATGTAAATCAAAGTATTAGGACCCAGTTACAAGGGGTTGAACATTAATTCAAGGTATTCGACTTAGTTAAAAGAAAATAAATTTCTAATATGCATTATTTTTAAGATTTTTAAAAATTAAAATGGTTTTAATAAAATAAGAGGAAATTAAAGGCTTACTTACTAATTGTTTCGGGCTATTAAATGGAATTAATCATGACAAAATCAAATTAGATTTGTTTATTTAATTCTTTTAATGTGAAAAACTAAAAGTGAGGTTTAATTATTTTTTTTGTCTTTCTGTGAAAAGAAACAGTTTTTGATTGAAGTTATCAACATTCCATAACAGTGCAAACTAGAAATATTAATTTTGAAATCCATCAACACTATACTCGTGTTGATCTCTCAGAGAAAAGAGTTGATATTCAAGTTGCTCGGAAGTAAAGCGGAATACCCGAATTTGTGTTTCTGAATATCGTGCCATTAAATGTTAGGAAGCATATTTTTGAGTGAGAATCGATGCTTACGTATCATGATAAAATAGCAAACGAAAAATATTCATAACAAAATTAAAATCTCTTAACTTTTCTCCTTTGAAATGCCAATAGGAGGCAAAGGAAATTAGTACTGGTAATTATTTGTACCAGTTTAGCGTGATTTCGTTTGAAAATTCCAAATTGATTTCTAAATATTTGTTTTACATTTTTTTAAATATTTTATGACTCATTTTATATTTAAGGTCTGCCTATTTATAATGATCAGTGGGAAATTTTTTCTAATGTGAGAATCATTTCAGCGCAAAATTATTTTATATATTGTTTATTAGGTTTAGTTAGAATTTCAATTTCTTTGGTATAAAGGATCAGAAGTAAAGAAAATGAGGATCTTATTTCAAAAGAGATAGAGACAGAGAGTGTACGCCCACATGATGCCAATGTACTCATCACACCCTTTAATAATCGATGATTTAAAAAGGACCTTGCTCAACTCGTCTGTTTCTCTTGCTTATGCAAACAGAGTTTACTTTCCTAATTTATCCTCGCACATTATCCAAACGGAAGAGCTTTTTGCAGAATGACTCTTATTTAACTATGATGTGCGATGCATCTTCCTATTTAGTTCCGTTCTCTGCCTTAAGTGATTGCAATAAAAAGGAATCCGAAACATGATATACAAATAAATAGCTCTTGTCGAAAAGCATTGTCGTATTCATTGAAAACAGAAGTGGCGTGAAGAAAATGGGCTCTCGATCTGAATGAAATTGTTACTTACTTTAAGGTGGGATATGGAGCAACGGAAACAAGTCCGGCCGTCTCCTCTACTCGCTTTGTTGAGGACTTTGAAAATGTGATGAATGGCGTCATGCAACTCATAGAATACACGGAGGTAAGTGACACCGGCATTTAATAGTTAGTCTCTCATACCTGAGAATCTGCATGCTTGTGAATAGTCAAATTTCTATTTCAAAAGAGGGAAACAGTATATCAACGTAATTACTTTTTCAATTTTATCTTTGCATATATATGATATTAAAAATTATTTACGCGCTTATATTTGTTTCGTAGATTAAGTATTTACGAAATGCAGATAACTGTATTGCATGATGTAGATGCCAGTCTTTATCCGAACATTTTTACTTGGTTTGTTTCATGTTTGTAAAAATTCAGTGATTTTTTTTTATATTTAATCATTCTGAATTCAGTTAATTATTTAAATTTAATTCCCGATCCCATATAAAGGACACCTTATGTTAATGATTTTGAGAAAAATTCAATTATTTCATATTATTTATAATAAAGATTTATGATTTTAATTCTGAAAAATAAATTGAATATAAACTCTTTACTCACTAATAAATGTATGTTTTTTAAAAACTTTTTTATTGAGTCTTATTTGTGTTTGAGAAAATTAAACAATACTTTTTATATAGAAAAATGTTACCTTGTCATTAAACTTCTTACTCGTTCGTCTCATTTCATTACAAGTATTTATTTTCCTTATATTTTAAATGGAGTTAAGACTGTTAGAAAAGTAGTCAAGTAGCATACGAGTGGTTATAATTAGTGACCTTATTCAGAGCCTTTTAGAACCCATTCTGCTTATCGGATTTTGATGAAACTTGGTAATAATAATGTATATACATTATATGAACCGGGGGAAGTACATTTCCGCATTGATAAAATAGTTAAACTTTCTTGTGCAAACTAGTCCGAGCTACAAAGAGGCGCAGTCAGAACCCAAAAGTAATTTCGATCGCCTTTGTCATTGTTATCATGCTCATAAAAATGAAGAGCGAACTTTACTGGTAAAACTGTTTTATCAAAACGATAGGAACAGCTTAGCTTCTTTTAAGGAATCTTTTAAGGAATTGCAAAAAGGATGCCTGTTGAAGAATGATTTGAAGAAAATGCTATGAAATTTGAAGAGACTGAAGACTTGGGTGTGTTGCTATGTGCAGGACGGAAACCACTTGCGAATGAAACTGCCGAAGTCTCTACTGCTATGGTTGTGACCCTCTAATTCCAGCTATTCTTCAGCAAGTGCTCGATCGATATTACGTGAGTTGACGATTCCGTGGTCAGTAGTACTAAAAATTCTACGATATTTTAAAACGGTAAGATCCACGTGTTGCAAATGCTACAACCTCAAGACCTCTAAACAGGTTATAAATTTCCTAGCCGATTTTTGACAAGAAGGAGAATAAATGGCGCATAATCTTGTCAAATTCTATGGTCAAATGAAGCGCACTTATGTATAAACGAGCATTAAATAATCGAAATTGGCCCATATTGGAGTACTTCATCTCCTAATGTCCTGCCACAATATCCATTGCATTCTGATTACTTGGCTACATGTTGTGGGATTACTGCTGATTTTATCCTCGGGCTGTTTTTCTTTGAAACTATCGCTTCTGAAGCTCTTAAAACGCGCTCTGGCACTGTACTGTCTGTCCATAACAGGATCTCTGGCCGACAGTCGTCTATGTTTACGGCGGGCGTTATAGAAACAGGTGTTGATAAGGAGAATTCATTTTGAATGGGTGGAATTGGACGGAAGTCTGGGGGGTTCTTCTTTATCTTGGCGAAAAAATGAAGCCATAAAAAAACTATTGCTCATTCGTCCTCTCGCTTTTGCCGCAGTTGCTCGTATCTTTATATTTGCTTAGCTTACTTCTTTTATATTTTATTTATATTTTCTTTGGTTAATATTAACTGCATTTCATTATTTAAAAGTTGTTGTCCCTTGAATTTTGAGGTCCTTTAAAATGCCTTTTCGATTTAAGAATGGAGAGGCTTGTGTTCTCGCCTTCCTGCTATTTTGATAGCTTTCCTTAAATAGGATTACGAGAATCTAAAAATTTATGCACGCTAATGTGAGTAAGAAAGATTAAAATATAAATCAGGTGTCTGGTAAAACGAAGACAGATGAGTACTTTTAAACGACATTGATGGGCTTTGAATAGAAAGGTATAGGACAATAGGAATGAAGAATTTTTATCACCGAAAAGATTAGATGAATGTAGGAATTTGGGGATCCTTTATTGCTACAAAGCTCATGACGGCTGATATACATTGAAAAGAAAAGCTCATTTATCATTCTATTATTTGAATTGACAATTCGTGAGAAAAAGTTTTCTTTAAAATAATTAAATTTCTTTTTTCAAGTCGAGGGAAATGAATAAATGGTCATTTGGGATACCAAAACGAACTTTTACAACGGTTTTATTAGAATAATGTAAAGCTATGTTGGGCTTTTTTTTTTTTTTTTTTTTTTTAGTTCAGTTCCGAGACATCTTAACTGCGCTTGAGGAAACACTTAAATGTTTTCAAATTTAGAACACTTTTACATTTAAATGCGGAATTAATTGGGTTGTAGAAAGCTTGTACATATTGAAAAAAGTTACAAAATAAGTTTGATTTTTTTTAACTAAAAATTGATAAAATGGTAATAGTTAATTTTGAGTTTCGGAAAATAGTATATATATCAAAAATAAATAAATAAAATAATTAATTTTAAAAAAATTGAGGTTTTAAGCATATTTAAAAGTAGATATTTTACTTTATAACAGAATAAAAGCAACTTTTTATAAAAATTATAGGAATGGTTGTGTCTGCAGACCACTATCTTCATGCAAGATAGAGCAACACTCCACTTTGGATGCCAAGTCAAAGAACTACTTCGGGCTTACTTTGGCTTGAAGCGGGTAATATCCAGAGCTTTTCGGGATGCCTGGCTTTCTCATTCACCCAACTTAAAATCCTTATGATTTCTGATTGAGGGGATTCCTAAAAGACCATGTTTAAGGAGGAGAAATCGGGACTTTACCCGAGTTGAAAGTCCGCTTTATATGTTTTATTACTGAAATCCCTAAAAAGTTTCTTCATGCTGTCATTGAATACGCTTTGATCACGTAATAAATGTCATTGTCACGTTGAGCATATTCTGCAACGAAATGAAGTTTAATGATTCTGATAGGTTTCTTTTACACCCCTTCTTAGGCGTCACAATTCTCCCTGGGGGGGGGGAGAGTACAGATTTGAACATTTTTTTAACTGCAGAATCCTTTTTCCCATGGTCTGTAATCACTCATATATCAAGTTTAATTGAAATCCAAAAGGCGGAGCAGGTTTTGAAGGGATCTGAAGTGGTTCATTTTAATGATAATCATCCTGTATAGTTAAATCAAATTTGACATATTTCCATGAAAGCGCCGATTGCAGCGCTTTTTGAATCGACTTAATGAACTTTTGACTTCAACTAATTTTTATATAATAATTCTACAGTATTATCAATATTAAAAATACTTTTTTTTATCATGGTCCTACTGAAAAAAGCCAAGTTCCATACTATTATTTACTTTCATCTATATGTCTGTGTGTTGTCAGAACAGAACTCCCATTAATTATTATTGTTATTATTCTTTCTTGCTTGTATTTTCGCACGCTTGATTTTTTAAAACTTAATTTTTGGATACATTGATTTTAAATATGTGAAATTTTAGGTTAAGATTGTTGACAATAAAAGGCAACTACTTCCGGTGAACGCCAGAGGCGAGCTTTGTGTCCGAGGGCATAACGCATTTTTAGGCTATTGGGACGATGAAGAGAAAACAGCCCAAGTTCTGGACAAGACGCATTGGTACCACACAGGGTAAGATGGAATTTCATTTGGTGTACCGAATCGTTTTCAAGTTCACCTCTTTTTCTTTTAAATAGATATGTGTAGAGAACTTTTGAATGAAGTGAAACTTTTTTCTGTTTCTTTGCACTTTTAGATTATTTGTTGTAGTATTTATTTTTTGCAGTACCTGCCTTTTTTTTAATAATAACTGTCACTAAAACTATGCAATTTGTTAAATTATTGAAGATATTTATGAACTGAAAGGAATTCCTTTTTTGAATTTTAAGTTAATTTTTTGTGAAGAAAAAAGGGCTTTCTAATTCTTATAATCAAAAAAAATAATTTTTTGTGGAAATCAAGTTATTACATGAGGACGTTTTAATTGCTCAATGTAAATTTTAATTGCTGAGATGAGGGTTTTTAAAATATAGTTAACTGCATGAAATACATTGATGAATTGAGCTATTTTAATATTTTTGCTAAGTGGTTTGATTTACATATTGTGATTTTTCTGCAAAAGTGTTTTCAACTATATGATCAGAATTCTAAGTAAAAATTTGAAATTTGTCATTTTAATGCGAATTATTTGAATTCGGTGGGTCCCCCTCCCAATACATAATATCTTTAACAAATTCAATTTTTGTAGCCCATAATTCTAATGATTCATTTCTATCAATATCACAAATCCTGTTTCAAAAACATCTATCTTCAAATTTCTATCGATGTTTTTATTTTATAATGTAATCTTTCACTGACGTAACAAGATTTTTGAAACTTAATTGGCTATGATAAAATATTTGAAATATTTTGACAAAAATTAAATTAATTTGGTTTAATAATTTTACAATAGATTGATACTGACTATCCTTATAATGTGTAGAATGAAGGTGTATTTGATTCAGGATCTCAAAATAAAAGTTTTAAAATCTTTTTTTTTTCACTTTTTTATTTGATAACTTTTTATGGTTTCATTTATTTATGCTGTCACAAGTAAATTACGATTTAAGGAAATAATTATCTTTTAATGTGAAATAAAGATAAAATTCTCATAATATTTGTTTAAGCATAAAGATTAAAAATTAATATAAGCAAAGAGCTGAAATAGGTGCAACGGTTAAAATTTATTTGGAGTTCATCATTTTTACAAAATGTTATACATTAATGTATGTGATGAAGTTTTTTTTTTAATTTATTGAAGTAATTTTCTAAGCTATTCAATATTTTTCAATGTGCATTTAAGCCTTTTTAAAATAAGGAAGTAAGCTTTGAATTTATTTTTATAAAGTGGCAATATTTATATCTAGACAAATTTTTTTCGACATCACAAATCCAATCCGAAATTAACATATTTGCCCATGTTAATATTCTTCTTTGTGTGTAGCATTTCAATCTTTCTTTGATTCGGACTAGAGATCTTGCAAGCATGAATGAATATGGTTTTATCAAAATCGTCGGAAGGATCAAAGATATGATAATTCGTGGTGGTGAAAATATCTATCCCTTGGAAGTTGAAAATTTTTTGAACACACATCCATCTATTCTGGAAGTACATGTAAGTATTTGCTAATAACTTTTTGAATTAGCTTAAAACATGTTCATTAATAGGAATTTAGTCTTTTGTTTATGAATTATTTTACCTTTCCCCCTTTATCCCATAAGAGGACCCTCAAAATGAGAAAGAGATGCTTTCTGAAAAGTGTTTGAATCTCTCCACCCTTGGAGGGTACACTTAGAGGCTACCTTATAGGGCGGAGGGGGGTAGACTTCTTCCATCGATGACAGGATGCACGTCTTTCGGGTGGGAGTTGTATCGAGGTCGGTGATGACCATTAGAACTCAACCACAGTTTCCGCTAGTGTTGCCGTTGTGGCTGTCCGGTCATACAAGTTTATGGTTTAAATTTGTGTGCCTTTGTGGCGGGTCGGGGAGTCTACTGTCTGTCCATAAGGAGATCTTTGACCGACAGTCGTCTATGTTTACGGCGGGCGTCATAGAAACAGGTGTTGATAGGGAGAATCTATTTTGAATGGGTGGAATCGGGCGGAAGTCTGGCGAGTTATTCTTTGTCTTGGCGAAAAAATGAAGCGATAAAAAAACTATTGCTCATTCGTCTTCTCGCTTTACCGCAGTTGCTCGTATCTTTATATTTGCTTAGCTTACTTCTTTTATATTTTATTAATATTTTCTTTGGTTAATATTAACTGCATTTCATTATTTAATAATTTTAGTCTCTTGAATTTTGAAATCCTTTAAAATGCCTTTTCGATTTAAGAATGGAGAGACTTTAAAATCACAAGGACGTAAAATTGTGCATAATGTTATAGAATTTTGCTTGTAACTTGCTGAAAATTCGTATTGGGAAAAAAATGGGATTTTAGAAGAACTAGTGGATGAACTAGTATTTCAGATTCGAAGTACTGAATCGGATTCCGATTCAGAAGAAACGGAATCTTATGACAGTGATTTAGAATTCTTTAAATTGAAAGTACACAACTATCACTCGATCTCTGCTAGTTTTGCACTCTTTTAATAATAATTAATGTGTTTTATAAATAAAAAGTGAATTTTAAAATTGCCTTTTTTTCCATTTCAATTAGTGTAATCATAAGTTATAGAAGATATAGAATTTTATTTAGTTTATTTCCTGAAGCTACGAAATTTATTTGATTCCTTTTTGTTATTTTCTATTTTTTCAATAATGTGCTCTTGTTTTCTGTTATTCAATATGTCGATAATCAAAAGTTTCAACTTAACATACTTTTGATTATCCTTATTTTTTTAAGTTTCGTTAAAAAAAATCTTTGAAAATTTTATTTATCGTATAGCTTTTATTTATCTTATTTGATAAAATGTAATTGTTAATTTTGAGTTTCGAAAAATAGCTTATATATCAAAAATAAATAAATACATTTATTTATTAAAAAAACTTTTTGGAGAGGTTTTAAGTATATTTAACAATGGATATTTTACTTTGTAACAGAATTAAAGCAACCTTTTATAAAAATTATGAAATAATTATGATTATTATGTTATTATTTTTATGTTGAATTAGACGAATTACTTCCCGTTTGCTGCGGATAATTTGATCTTAAGAAGTTACATAAATTTAACACAAATAAAATGAAAATTAATTTTTTGTCATGCTGGATTCTACTTATTTTTTTTTCTTCTTGTGCAGTCGTTAGACATATAAATAATTATTCAGTTTTTCTATTTGATTTACTCTTATCTTTCTATATTAATCAGATAGGAATTTCTGTATTATTCTAACAGGAATAATATTTTTTTTTCAAAACTCCAAGTACGCAAATGAATTTCAGCCCAGTGAATTATTTTTCGAATTTGCTTTCAAAAATTAAAAGCAATATATCAACACCGCCAGTTAGGCGCTAAACGCGCCAACGTAAGAAACTTGAATGAATTTCTACCTCTGCGAAATGGACTCTTCCTGCAGTAATCTGTTTCTATAACGACCGCCGTAAACATAGACGACTGTCGGCCAGAGATCTCCTTATGGACAGACAGTATATATGACTTACTTTTTGAATGATAAGTAACTATGTAACTATGCGTGGGTGCGCGTGTTGTTTGTAATTACAGTTCGCCATTTTATTGAATAGGAGATATTATATTATTCACAATGCTTAAAGTTATTTTAGGTTTAAAAAAATTTACATTTAGATAAGTGAGGCGCAGCTTAGCCAAAACTTGGCTCTTGCGCCAATAAAACTCAATCAACCAACCATTTAGATAAGTGAAATGAATTTAAATAGTTTGTTTTAACTTATTTATATTTGTCTTATGCTAGTGTTTCTTAAGAAAATTAATTAAATAAGTAGAATCTCTCTATTTTTTTTATCTCTATATGGATATAATCAAAGTAAAATGAATGCTGGCTGCACTATTTTTATTTATTGCTTACGTTGAGATAATATGCTTTCAAAGTGGCTTTTTAATCTTGATATGATTCTTTATAGCATTTTCTGAGATTGACGCTTCTACGCTTTTCTTCCTTTGTCGCTATGCTTTACCTCTCACTCTTTTCTACTTCTTGCTGTGACTAAAAATAAATGTACACTTTCAAAAAGCATGGTGCCCATGAAGTCATTTTGCTATTTTAAATAGTCTCCAGCCGTAAGAATCCAGTTCATCTTTTGCGCTCTATTGATCACATATGCTTCAAGTATCCATTTGGTGCTAGAGAATCTAATTGATAAGGCCCCAAAAATGATTACTTTTCAAGAAAAAGGGACAATGTATGTTGCATTTATTGAATTAAGGTGGGAACTCAAACTATTAGATTGTGTATGAAAAACCTTCCTTGGTTTCTTTTCCTCTATTTTTTGATAAGAGATAGAACAAAGATGTCAGGCGTCTATACGAACAATTAATAATGTCCTTATGTGTCAAATGATGAAAAAGAATGTTATCTGCTCGTCATTTTGTTATATGTTTCTTCACAAAGTTATTTTGACACCCTTAAATTTGTTCAGAAATCGAAACTTTCGAAATCTTTTGCAGATCTGCGGCGTTCCCGACGATCGTATGGGCGAAGAGGCTTGCGCGTGGATTTGCTTGAAGGAAGGCGCGAAGCTCACTGAGGAAGAAGTCAAGGAATTTTGTAGAGGAAAGGTAACTTCAATTTTTCAGATTAATGTAAATTATATCCTCAGTTACATATTTGTTGTGCAACAATAATTTCAAAGACAACCTAATTTCTTTTTTGTTCTTTAGTTTCTTAAAATGATCTCAATTAGAAAATCCTTTCAGTTCTGTTCTGTTTCAGTTGTGTAATCAGAAATTAATTGTCATTTTTGATATATCTAGTTCACTATTTTAATTTGTAAAATCCTTTAAAAAAACCCACCCTGGATACTGCTATTTATTCCGAGACTAATTTTAGACCGAAACAGTTATCGTATAGTAACATAGTAAATGACTGTCGCTGTAGAAATATTTCTTTGGAATTGAATTTCTATTGGAAATATTTCTTATGTTAAAAATCTTCCAACGTTTAAATTTTAAAATTTTCGACACTCAGTTTCGATTGCATATCTACACTCATTAGGTTTAAATAATTCAGACAAATATAACACTTTGCAATTTTCAATAAATGGTGGATGAGTTATAAGAAGAATTATATTATTTGAAGATATAATGAATCTTTAAAAATAACTCTTATAATTCATTAAAATAATAAACAAGACGAAAATTATGCTTTTTTAAAAAATCTGAAAGTATATGTTCTTTTTTTAATTTACTTTTAAATTTACAAATTAATTTTTGAATAGAAACTCATAAAAAATGTTGATATTAGCAATAATCAAAGTATTTCAGAACAGCAGGATTTTCTCATTTATTTAACGGGATGCATCTCAACTTCTCAAAAAAATTCTGTGGCAGAAACAAACAAGACTAAATCATTAAAATGGAATGCAAGAAAAAGCATGACTTTTAACATTGCTTTCAGTTAAGATTTTTTTCCTTTATCTTTATTTGCAATAAAGATGTGTATGGGCTTGTATTGGCATTTTATAGGCCAGACTGTGTGACCTAGAGTTGTGAAATTTAGCACCTACATACTTTGGAGAAGGAAAATGGGCTTTAAAAGATATTATAGTACAAAAATTATTTTTACATCATCTTGCAATTCAAAAATACTGTCTTTTAAGTTATATCAATGTTTTGACAAAAGTTAATTTTCAATGTTTTAAACATATATTAAGGATATTTTTCAACCATTTATTTAACACAAAATAAAAATAAAATTTAATATGCACAAGCACAACAGCCAGCATAATATTTTTAGTAGAAAATTGTAATTTTTATTATGTCTATAAGAAATGAGATCAATATGAATTATAATATTATTTAGAAAGTTAAACACAATAAAAAAATTTCTGTGACTTTTGAAATTATCTTTGTTATTAATACAACAATTCAGTTTTTATTAATTTCATAATTTTGCAGGATTTAAAAGGAAGGGTTTTTTTTAATTGGTGGGAGGGGGAATATCTACTCTAAGGGAATTCCAACATCCAATTTGAAATATTGCAAAGAAAACTTATTTGTGCAGTTTGATTTAATAAATGATCTAATGAATTATGAATTTTATATTTTTATACATGCCTCTCTTCAATGAGTGTTATATTCTTGAGATGTTAATATTTTAAATAAGAAAGGTCCATTGATTTATGACTAAAATTGAGTGAGTTATGAAAATGTGAATATTACTATCTTATAAAAATGTATTATCTTATCATTGACTGTTTCCAAAATACCCCAAACAGTGTTACCTCAAGGGTAATTAATTCAAAATTATTAAATTGCTGATTGTTTTAAAATAGTAATATTTAAAATTTCATAATTCAGTGAGATTTGGTTGTTGAAAATGAAATTATCTTGATTTGTCTTGTCAAGAATATTTCTCCAATTATGATTCATTAGGACAAAAAGACTATAACATTTATAAATCATTATTTTTCGGTATATTAATTGATAAAAAATAAAATGAAATATTATTTGCATCGCTGAAACATTTTGAAAGTAAAACTGATTAGTGAATTTTATATTAAACAGATAAATTTTTATTGTGTTTTTTATGATATTGCTTAAATTATGAAAAAAAATAATTCATGGTGCATGTAAGACTACGATGCTGAGCAATTCTGTTTTCATATTTTTTAAAAAATATGTATGGTTTCAGTAAAAAAAAAAAAAAACTAATAACTAATTCTATTTCAATTTTAAAAAATCAAATTTTATCAGAGCTGACATAAAATTAGGAAAATGCAAAATGGAATGAGCAGAACAGGGTGACACTTCTATGATAGTTTTTAGTTACATAGAATTTGATATATAAAGGCTATCAAGGGACCAAGATACATAAAATAATGAATTTAAAATTGTAGTAAGCATAGATCTCAATGAACCAGGTGGTTTTGAAAAAGGGTTGGTTTTAAAATAAATTCTAAGGTGAGATAATAATAAGATGAGATAAAAATTGGATACATGTAATAGTTTTTACTCCAATTACATTTCAACTGAAGTTCTGTTTGAGACAAATGGAAGCCAATTACTGTTATAGATATGATATGTGTGATCTTTAATTACTGAAAGGAAAACATTTGTATAATGCTATACAAAGTGCAAATTTATATAATGAAAAATACGTAAATAAGTAAGACAATATTAAATGAAAAGTAAATGCAACTTGATGTTCATGAATAAGGAGTGATACTATACTACTTTTTTTCATGCAAATAACATTTTCATTTCTCAAAGCCTTATTTAGTTAGGCTTTAGGACTAATAACAATAAACACTAGAAAAAAGCATTAATATTTCTTATTGTAAATTTATTGTACATTCACTGGCCAATGTATTAGAAATCTTTGAGATTTGCATTTGAATGAGTGCTAGGAATGAAGTTTGGAAATTTTTTGTTATGGCGTGGGTTACACGTTGTTAGAATGATAGTATAAGTAAGGTGTATATGTAAGGTATTCTCATGAATGAAGTAAAATGAGAAAAACGACAGATCTTTCACCGGCAGATCTCACTGAGTTCTCAAAAGCATTGATATCAAAGATTTTTATAAGTTGGAATTAGAACCCACAGTCCTTCTCTAGAAGACCTAATTTCGGTTCCAGTGTAGCGAGTGAAGTACGTGATACAAACCTGCGATGCTGGGGCCAGTAGCCGAGTAAAATGACCATAATACAAAAGTCGACTTCGTTATCATAGTTATTATCTGGCTTATTAAGACTAGCGCAATACCAGCACATTCATGGCGTCTCCGACGAATTGTACGGCAGAACAGGGACTCAACTGTAATTCAACTGTCACAAATCGTCAATCAAGGCTTTTCCCAACAGATTTCAGCACGGACCATGCGTTGAGAATTGCGGAGGATAGGAATGCATAGTCAAGTGCCTGTGAGAAAACTATTCATTTCTGCTTGACACGCAAAAATTCGTTTGTAGTGGTGTCGGGAAAGAAGACACTGGGCATCTGAGGATTGGAAACGGGTAATGTGGTTGGATGAATCACGCTATGTCTTATTTTGCATTGATGGCAGACGTCAAATTTGGCGAGAACCTGACGAAGCCATGAATCCATCTTGCCGTACTCGCACTGTGCAAGGGTCTGGAGGGAGTATCGTGATATGGAGCATGTTCTGTTGGCACAGAAGTGGTGCCTTGGTGTTCCTCGAGGGTAAATAAACAGACATGCGATATCTAGATATACTGGCAGATCAAGTGCACCCTGCAATGTTGCATTTTTATCCTAATGGAGACGGATATTTCATGAAACAACTATGCATATGTGCCAGAAGTGTTCATTCTCTGACTATCGGTCTGACTGCCAACACCTTCTTCCCTTCCCACCGCATAGCTCGTATCTTAACCCTATAGAAAATGTGTGGGATATGGTGGAAAGTCGCATCCGACAGCACTCTCCTCTTTCATCTAATTTACAAGATATAAAAAGCTGCATATCCAGTGCATGGCATTCTCTGGATGTGAATGCACTCCAGAAGCTTGTAGACTCGATGCCGAAACGAATCAAAGCAGTTATCCGTGCAAAAGGTGGTCTAATAAAATATTGATCTTGAGTTTCTAATTCATAGGCCACTGAATGTATTAACAACTAAAGATGAAACTTGAAGAATTCAAAGTTATTAGAATGAGAATATTTATTATGTTTGCATATATTGAAAGGGATTCTATTTTCTCCCACCCCAAAGATATCTTTAGTTATTTTAAACGGAATTCGTTTAAAATTTTACGTCTGGGGTAATAAATAAAAAGAACACTGAATCAATTTAAAGATGAAAGGAAAAGAAAGAAAAAAAGAGTTTTCTTTGGGAATTTTGGTGATTATGCAAATTTAGTTTACATATTTTTATTCTTCATGTGCTTTCCTTTACTTGAAAGTAGTTTTTATAGAGCTATAACAAATTTCCGGAATTCTTTTCGAAAAACTGCACCAAAGTTTGCGACATTGAACCATTTCGCATCAAACTGCTTCTTTCAGTGCTAGAAATAAATTTCAAGCAGTGCAGCATTTTATTTATTTTTCCCTCTTCGTAATTTTGTCTGATTTTCTGCATGAATTTCTCATCCTAACATTTTTGTTAAATATTTGGAAATTATTGTCTTCACTTTCAACTTGTTATTTCTATGGATAAATATTTTTACACTTATTTCAATTTTTATTAATCAATTAACTGGTTTTAACAGGCTGAATAAAATTGAACATGTTTTATTTTAGATTAGCCATTTCAAGATTCCACGGTATATTATGTTTGTCAAAGAATTTCCGAAGACTCAATCAGGGAAGATAAAAAAATTTGAAATGTCAAAAATTGCTTCTGAAAAACTGAAATTGTAATTGAAATAAAGCATCTCTGTCAATTCTGCAAATAACTTTTCTAAATATTTTCTAGTAAGCACTTTATTTTTGACATCTCAGTTCAAAAAGAATATTTTAGAATTTTGTGTGTTATTGAAATATAATGAAACTTGGCTAGTTTAAAATTACCTGCATTACATTAAATATTAGAATTACAAAAGGACAAACAAAAACCAATATAGCAAGAGAAGATGATAATTTTTTTAATGAAAGAGGCATTAAAGATTTTTTAAATATCAAACAGGTTGTAAATAAGTAATAATAGTGTTTTGAATAAATAAACATTTTTTTTAAATACAGATTCTTTTAGAAAATACTGTGTATAACTGTAAAGTTCTTGAGGAATTTTCAAAAAAAAAGTTATTTACTACAATTTTTTTTATTATCAAATTAATACAGTTTTATTTATTTAATGAGAACAAATTTTTAAATTGCAATGATATTTTTTAAAATTCAGGGTAACAATAAAAAAATTGAATTGAATTTGTTAAGTTTCATTATATTGTCACTGAGAAGATTATTGTAATTTTACAGTTTGCTTCATTATATTGAATTTAATTTGCATGAGTTTTATGCGCTGAAATTTTCCTAGAATTAGTGAAGAATAATAATTATCTTTTGTACTATTACTTGTTCTGCACTATTTTTATGTACTTTGCAATGACTTTTAATATATATATATATTTGGAGTATTTGATGATGTGCAATTCAATTTAAAAATTAATATTTATTTCTTTTATCTTTTAAAAATTTCTGCTCATAACATGCTTTTGGGGTAATTTTTCTTGCCATTTTATTGTAGTTAACCATGGTACATACTAAAAATTGAGAATTGTAAAAACAGAAAAAAAAATTATGTGACATTTGTCAGCATTAGGAATTAAAATAATCTGAAAAGTCATTTAGATTCAAAACATTTAATTGAAATTTATTAAAACTTTCTAAAGAAGTTATTCCTCTGTGATTTTTTCCCCTCTTCCTTTCCTTTTTTATAATGAAGCCGAATAGTGATTGTGACTCACTAATGGAAGAAGTTACTTTGAAAGGAATCATATTCTTTGTCTCTTTACAAGAGTTGCAATTGTGACTCTCAACAGCAACACAAATATTTGGATGAATTTGAAATACTTGTGTTTCAGTATGCAACTTGTATCCGTGCTTACTCAAATCATTTATCAGCGTGCATCACTGCATATTGATAAAATGATGGTGCAAGACTGTTAGCCAACAAAAGGTATTTTTGTCTTTGCATACATTTCCACATGGGAAGGAATTTCACTACATAGACAATGGGGGAAGAGCAAGTGGAAGAATCAGTGACAGGATCATAAATAAGAAAGGCTGAAGAAGGACTGACCTATGTATTTTCTGACCCATGGGCTAGCAATCGAATTGTCTAGCATTCATTAATTTCTAGAAACTCCTTTTATTTGTTTGGTCATCTTGTTTTAATATTCTGTTTGTATGTTTTTGATAAATCAATCAAATCTTTGTCACTTCCCACTGTAACCATGTATTTAAAGTTATGTTTTCTGATTTGCATTTGCAATTACTTGTTTAATACGTTGAAATGTACCCAAGTTTCTGCTATTGCATATTTTTAATTAGTTTCACTTGTTTCATATTTATCAAGATAGAATTTTTTATTTCAACAACTTTTCAACCATTTCCTGGCTTTTAAAGAATTATTATTATATATATATTGTCCTTTATGGTAAAGCACTATTTTAATATCTTCAGTATTTAATTATCAATTTATTGATTAATTTCAGTTTGGTTTCCAGTCAAGTAATTCTGACTAATTGTCGATATATGAAAAAAATTAATTACTATCATCCTAAAAATTATTATAAATTAAAGGCTGAAATAATTAACATGTAAAAGATTCTACTTTTTATTGCACGAATAAAAATGTGCTTTCAAAAATTATTTTTACAAAACTTGTAAGTGATTGCATTTCGTTTATTTTATTAAAATTTTTCCTTGAAACATTATAATTTCTCTATCTACTTTCAATTTATTATAGTTTAATCCTTTATGTTATCTACAAAATTTGAATGATTTTTGATGTTTAATGGGTTGATATATTAGTAGATCACAGTAGCATTATATTCTGTTTTTAGTAATAGCATAATCCTGCATGTTGTCATACAAAATTTAAACTTTTGCTGTTTTTTTAATGGGTAGATTTATTGATTGATCACAATAATATTATATTAATTCTGCTTTTTTTAAAATTTGATGTATGGTTTTTCTATTTTGATAAAATGTAATTTTTAAGCGTGATTTATAGTCTGTTGTATTTCAATGAATTCCCAAAATGTAATTTGCATGGTAGCTATCTTGTAAATTGTTCATATTGTAAAATGTACTTTGTTTGCTGCATTTTCATAAAAAGATGTCTAAGCTGCTAGAAACATTTAAGTTTTTTTTTCTTTGTGATTGATGCACATCTTAATACACTGATTTATACTTTTGGAATGTTAAATGTTAATGACAAAGAACATAATTTATTTATGATCCAACTTATCTGTCTGGAGTTGCCTATAATTTACATATTTTATTTCTAAAGGAAGCTCTAACATTCACTTGACCTAGCTGTTAAATAACATGATTAATTATTGGAAACAAGCCATCCTTATGTAAGAATCTTCTGTTGAGATATACACAGATAACTCTGCCCTTACAATAGGCATGAATTTTAAGATCAAATTCATTTCCTTTCATTATCATTCTAGCTAGTGAATTTCAAAGTTGGTTTCGTTATTTGATCAAACTTCTCTAATCTGTATACAGTTATTTTGGCATCTACTAAACAGTAAATCGCCTTGAAATTCACAAATTAACTCGTGGCTAGACAAACAGTGCTTTCAAACTGGATGTCACATAGTAATATTGTTGGAGGGATCATTCCAACATTTTCCATTCATTCTTGTCGGTTGAAATCTGGACTTTACAGTGATCTAAGTAAATCTATGAATTCAGAAACATATTCATGCTCTACTATGGTTTTTGCAAGATGGAAGGTGGTATTGTGTTCCATGAAAAATCTTTTATCTGCTCCATTCCTGCCTATCATGCACTTGATGAACAGGATTGTTTGGTTAATCCTGAGAGAACACTCAGAATCTGTTGGAGCTTGTTTCCAAACCAACAGGCTGTACATATCCCACATCATGATACAAAGGCAGAATCTTGGTGGAACTCGGATAATGAGGGTCATCTTGCACAATTTAAAT
Source organism: Argiope argentata (assembly GCA_026289955.1). NCBI lineage: Eukaryota > Metazoa > Arthropoda > Arachnida > Araneae > Araneidae > Argiope > Argiope argentata. The sequence goes on along the minus strand of JAOUZG010041124.1, from coordinate 56,355 downwards.
TGTTTCCAGAAATGCTCATGGAGTACTTTTTTTTTTTGGCTGATGTTTGTTTTGCTGTTTCTTCATTTATGATTAATCTTTATAATGCAGCAATGTTAACATCTGTGTTAATTTACTTAGATGTCATTTTGCCCCTTTAGAAATTATGGAACAACAGAAAGCACTTGTGTTTTATGCTGAATTATTTCTTAGAAATTCTATAATGCAATAATAGTTGGTCTCATTTATATAATTGGAATCATATCCCATGTACACAATTGTAAAAATATCTGGTTTTGCAAAAATATAACAGAAAAAATTCTAATGTTTCATGAATAGCATATGTACTAGCTTGAAATCTTCTAATTTAGTCGTTTGTGGTATTTATTTATTTAGTGTTAGTGTTACTTTTTATGTGATGTAGAAGGTAGAGAATGTAATTTATATTGATGGGCTATTGCTGTAAAAATCGATGGCACAGTTGAATAGCGAATGCTACTCGATAATTTTGTGTTCTTTGGAATCAAAACATGATCACAGGAACTTAATCAGGAAGGAGCAACTTGCTGACTGAAGGCTCCACTCCTCCATTATCAATGAAAAAGAAAGTTAATGTGATATCCGAGGGAAAGAGGCAAAGAGAAAGGCAGGGTCGAAAGGAGACTTCGGGAGACAGACGTGGCCTATATATTATTATTATTATTATTATTATTTGTAATCAGAAGGTTGTTTCAAAGACAGGTGATACTTTGAATTATTTAGTTTTATTCCATCAGAGGAAGCAGGCATTATGTACAAGCAAAAGCGACGAGCACAACACAAAACGGAATGATGAAAAGCTGAAGTGTAAAAGGGATGGGAAATCACTATCCCTGGTGTTAAATACCATAAGATTGTGATAGGGAAAATATTTTTTTCACGGTTTTTGTACAATGAGATGTTGATGGAAATTTCCACAACACAGGCCTAACTGGCACGGGAAACACATGGATCTTTTAAAGAAATATACTTGACTGGACAATTTTCATGCTCTCATACGGAGCCTGAGAATTAGTGGACTTTTGACCGAATCAGCAATTTTACAAAGCTTTTGTTGAATTAATTAGCTAGAACGTGTGGTGTGGATCAGGAAATAAGAGAATATTTTTAGAATAAAGTTACTACGGGCTAAATTAAATTGAAAATTAGGAAATTAATTTGAATTTAAATTAAGATTTTAAAATATTACAAACATACGTATATATAACGAAAATAGAAAATTATCAGGTAAACCAAAGAAAAGAAATAAGAAAACCGGCCTTATGACTTTCTCAAGGGTCATCATCAGGCAGGGATTTAAAAAAAAAAGGATTTTTTTTCTGCAAAGGGTTTGACTATTGTCTGAATACAATCCACCAAGTAACGATTCTGTTTTAATTATGTATTTTACCAACTACTTGTATGTTCTTTGCTTTTTGTTTCTACTTTTTATTTTTAATAATTGATTATTTTTCTTCTGTTGTTTATTATTGTGTGCTTTGATTTGCTTCTGTAATTTTCATTTACTTTTATATTTACAAATTTTGGTGCTTCTTTTTAGGCCTTTATATCGGAAAATTTTCGGGTCACAAATGGGGTTTATATTCAGACAATTATGAATTCAATTTTTCCTTTTATTTATTTCTATTCTTGAATATAAATGGTGAGGGATATATCAACAAAGGCTGTGTTCCATTGAATGGAAAAGGTTATGATGAAAGGATATCAAAGTACTTGAGGGCTGGAATAAAGATGTTTTATTGATGTTTGCTTGCGAGAGCTTGAGACAGAAGAGATGGAAAAGAAATGTTAGGCTGTTGGAGGCTAAGTTTTTTACGGGGCGCTTCTCGATAGACTGCATATCTTGAGCATTTCAACAAGATGTCGAAATCTGTATTACATTGGATGCACAAGGGGCTGCCTGGGAGATTGAACCACTGAAGAAGACTTGGAGTAATGATCATTTTACAAATCACCCGTGCAATAAGTTTATCTTGAATCCTAATTTTAGTCCAATTAGTGATTCTACTGATGTATTGCTATTCTGTTGGTCTTTGAATGTTGCCGTTTCGAAAACTCTCTTGGTCTCAAGTTAGATTTTGTTTTATTTTTTTTTTCTTTTATAAAAATGAATTGCTCTTTCGACTTGCCATTTTCGAAAACAAAATGTAACTGCGAAATGAAATAAAATTCTTATCACAAATCCCGATGTTGCATTCTTATTTTTCTTCTGTGTCTCATCCAATATAAAATATCAAAACGAATGCAGTTATCTTGATAGTTAATCTATCATTTATTTCTGATTTTTTTGTCATGATGTGCATTATCAAAGCAATACATGGAAATGAAAAGTATTGTTATAAATTATATTTCGAAAATGAATTCAATCGTTATACTAATTGCTATATGCGTAATATATTCAATCGCTCTTGATAGATTCCAGTAAAAATTTGGATGGATTACAATAAGAGAGCAAAACGTCTTATGACAGTACTATAAATGCTAAAACATTGCGATCTGTTTGTTAATGTTCGATAATTAAAATTGCTCGGTATGATTCCGAAGATTTATTTTTATTTAATTTGAGCTAGAATAAAAATAACTTTTAAGGGAATATATTTTCGATAATTATCCTTGAAGGCGACTAAATTCCAGGATTTTGAATTTCCTAGTTAACATTTCATAATATATACAATTCCCAAACTTTAAAGGATGTCTTTAACAAATTTGACATAGTTACAACGCCTATCTTGTCATTTGCCAGCAGACAGGCATTCATTTTAAATAAAAGAAGAGAAGATTGAAAATCTGCAATTAAAAATTATTTCATGTGAGGACCATTTTTGAAAACCTACTATAGCAACCCAGGATTGGAATATAGAAAAATGGTATAGCTTAAATATACACCTATACTACGTGTAAAAAACAATGAAATAAGATTCTGGAAGAATGTTTAAAGAACGATGGAATAATATTGATGCTTTATTAAAGAGCATTACTAATAATAAAAGCGAATACTTGTTAATGTGTTGGCACTCTTCAAGGTGGAACGAGCTTTCAAATGTCTCTGGCTTGTATTTTGAAGAGTGAGAATGTGCGCCTCTAAATGAATTTTTTTTTTTAAAAAAAAATTAGTTAAATGTCTAAATTTTAATCACATTATCATAATTCTCATCAGTTTTTATCTCAATTTTAGCGAATTTTCGAAAATATTTTTGTATAATGTAAGCAATACTTTTCATCCTTGAAATAAAATTCAAAGGCTGTTTTCATTGTTTTTACAATTATTTCATTGTGTGATTATCGTCCGCTTGTTTTCAATGCTTAAAACTAAATTTATATTCTAATGGATTTTACGATCATTACGATATTATTATTTCTTCAACTTTTCGCTTAAACCTGCTAGCAAAGTCATCTAAGATGTAAGTGTATTATAGCACTAAGCTTATGGTCGCCCAGTATGGTTATTTATCTCTAATTCTAGGTGTTTTCTTGTTTTAATTTAGTGTACATACATCAATTAATGACTTTAAATGTGCTGCGCAATCGTAATGCTGAATTCTTTATCACTATTGGTTGTGATGGTTTGCAGTTAGTTTCGAGACCAAATTAGTAAATAAGCGAAGTAGGCAATTGCGTAAGGACCTCCAACTTAATAGACTCCGAGCCTTCGAGGATTTTTTTTAGTCATAATTTAATATCGCGCCTTTATTTTATCATAAAAACCATACCCCTGAATTTATCCAAATTTTTATCAAATATTAAACAAGTTATTTAAAAAGTTCGAATAACATTCTCAATTAACTACCATTTACAACTTATATGCAATAGGCCAGATTTATGTCTGAACTATATTTGTAATTTAAGCTTGTTCGATTTTGGTGTTAGATATTATTATCATGTCAGAACATGATGTTGTTTTTGAGATGAGGTTTTTGGCGTCAACAAAAATCCGTTGGTGAAAAATTGAAATTTTACTATCGGCACTAGCATTTCAAAAAATCAGCTTGCCATTGCATCAAAAAAGCGTTGCCATTGCATTCACGAAAGCTCTGATTTAAAAAATTAGTTAATGACTACTGCAAATAAAACCTGCAAAAATGTCATTTTGAACACGTGATTATATGAAATGAAATAAATGGGAAATGAGATATTTTTTTAAACAATAAATGCGAGATACGATGATCGTTTGCACTAACTACTAAAGCGACTCATTCAATGAAATAATTAAAATAAATTTTAAAAAATACAGTTTAATTTTCACGAGCATTTGGTGCTTGGCCGTTCAAGAAATGTTCTGACATGATACATTGAAATATGCATAGCAGATTTAATTTGAATCTTTATTTATTCTATGTTTGAATTTTTTTTTATTGTATTGCATAATATTATTTTTCTATACGTAATAAACTGAAACCAAGTTAAAGCGATCCGCAGTCAAAAATTGGTTGTTTACATCGCGTATATAGAAGTTAAATTAATATATGAAGGATTTTGAAATTTGGGTTTGGGAAAAGGAACTTTAAGACCCGTGAAAAGCTTTAAGCGCTCCCCTGATTAAAGACACGAATTACTTGACGGCGTTCATGAAGACAAGCTGGGCCTGACTAAGGCAGGGGCAGTTGCCCTGTGGGCCTCGAAATCGAATAAAAGTTTTATTTAACGTTTTTTCTTTAATGAAGTTTTTTAAAAGATATATCAGTTCAATGATAAAATAATGAAGGGTCTTTTTGTTTGTTTGTTTGTATTCCAAAAATAATTAAATACTCCTACATATGAAAATAACTATTAAGAAATTTGAATATTTTTCTTTTTAGAAAGTACTAATATTGAGTTTATGAGATTTAGGGTTTCTTCTATGGGCAGATGCTTAAGATATTTGTACCAAGCAATTTAACAGAAATCTTGCCTTAGCATTTTAAATTCAATAGCTAAATGTGGTTCTTTGAGTTAAAGATTTTTTTTTAGTTTTAAGTTTAAATATATTTTGAATTAATTAACGAAAAATACCATAGGCCAGATCTATGTACTTCTATGCGTGGCTTTTCATTACTGAAAAAATAAAGCAGATAAGGGCCCCAAAAGAGATTTTTGCCCCGGGCCAAAATTAGGCTAAGTCAGGCCCTGTAGACAAGTGCGGGGTCACTAAGAAACGTGGGTTGAATGTCTGCCACATTTGAAAATGACATCATCCGTCAAAGTTCAAACAAAATCAGTATTCCTGTTGAACAATTAGGTCGCCGAAAGCAGCCGCTTGGTTTATAAACTATGTTTTTCCGGGCATCTTGTTAGAGCTTAGTATAATTTTAAAGTTCATTGTTGTACAGAGGTGGGATATTTCTACATAAAAGTAACTGTTTATTAGAATATTACCTAACACTAACATATTTATTATAGAATATGTGTTAGAGTTCACTTTAGAAATTAATGCAGGCCAACGTTTTGAAATTTATAAACTTTTATTTCACGATTTAATTTTTTTTTCCTTCATCCTCTAACTTTCTGATACTTTCACTTCATTTTAAGTATGTGACAATGAATTCATCATGGCTGATCAATGCAAACAATCGGTTCCTGTTATGAAATAATGTGGTCAAATTTCTGAATAATTTGATTTCAGTCATCCGCTTAATTTTCTGAAGGCCTTCTTTTCGTTCACATGGCTGAAAAATGGCATATTGATAGTGTGTGTGTGTGTGGTCGGTCTATGGCATGTTAATAAAAGGAAAGGGGAAAAAAGAAGTATTGGGCCTTTATCTGTTTTGTTTTTTCACCTCGTTTGAATATTACATTTGAAACACATTCCCATTTTGAGGCTGTGTAGAATGAATTTTAAATTCTTTCATTGAAATTAATATTTACTAATTACACTTTTAAATTTGAAATGTCTAATCGTGTTGATGTCATTTTAAATTAATAATATAAAAATTATAGAAACGCAGTTTTCATCAGTATAAAGGGCTTAATATTTTGAAAATTATGTTTCAAAACGTAATGACTGATGTCTCAAGCAGCTGTGTCCTTTGGATGTTGAGACACCTTGACATTTTTGATTATAAGTTGTCAAAAAAAGAAAAAAAACTGGTAATGAATTTTTTAAAAAGGTTTCGTTTTTGATGCTAGATATGCGATAATTATTTTGATATAAATAGTAGTGTAACAAATTAATAGGAATATAAAAGAAAAAATAACTCTCTTTAAAAAAAATGACAAAAATATTTCCTGTACGAGTAGCTGTCTTAAATAGCTAATTATTATTAGGAGTCGCCTTCGAACTAAAAAATGGTTAAAAGAATTGTTCAGGAAATTGAATAATTTGTAATTCAATTGAGAAATGAAGTAATTTTTTAAGGCATGGATAGACACCTTCAAAGAAAATGCGGCAGAATATTTCTTCATATTGATAATTTCCATTCGTATCTAATTTAATAGATGAAAAAGAAAGAGCTCACCGTTATTTTTGTCTGTAATATTTCTTAATCATTAACTACACAAACCGTTTTGTTATTATGACAGTTTGACATTGATTTTAAATGAGAGGTATTATTACTTCTCACATAAATTTTATGTGGAAATAAATTTGGCGACACTGCCTTAACTTGAAATGGAATATGACCGACGCTGACAGTGCAGCGCCCGAAAGTCTCGGTGAGTTGACTGCGAAGGCAAGCTGGCCATCGCACAGCCAGTCGATTTGTTTCAGCTGTTCATACATCATTTAGTTATTGTAAGCGAACATAGATGGCGTTGGATTGTTTTGAAACAACAATGATAACTACAGACCGTAACAACATGCTACCTAGGTCAGGTAGCGTGTATCCATATGATCAAGGTGCGCGAAGCGAGGTGTGGCCGAGTAAAAGGGGGCTTAGAAATCACGTACTAGGAAGAGCAGCTCATATTAGAATGGAATGAATATTTAGAGAAGGAAATCAACTGTTGGAAACTGTTAAATCCCGGATTTCACCATGGGTGAGTAGAATCGCCATGTGATTGAAAACTGTTATGATACGTTCTGTGTTAGGCTTGTTGACGAATACCTTGGATAAAAAAAGTAAATAATAACCTTTCCGTAGGTTATGATATTTGCAGATTAAAATAAAAATGATCGTGATAGCAAAATGAATATTTTTTTTAAATAAAAAAACTTTGTAAATTCAGTTATTTGAGATATTGCTTTTTTTCATGTTAGCTTTAATCACTGTTGTCACTACGTTGCATGTTTTTTCTTCATTGTAAAAATGCATGACGTTTTACGTATAATATTTTTTTTCTTTTTCGCTTTATCATT